>JAJTUP010000093.1:0-232435 GCA_021399435.1 Diaporthe sp. PMI_573 | reverse complement strand
TCTTAATGATCTTTTTGTTTACTAGTACTTAGCTAAGAGTACTATATATTATTTATAATATTAGTTTAATACTTATACTATTCTACTTATAGGTATTAATAGCTATACTAGCTAGTTCTATATGTAGAGAATGTTGTTAAGATTCTTAATATATTTTACTATATATCTTCTAACTCTAGGTAGATTAGGAATTTCCTTGTTATTATAATCTATGTTAGGACCTCTAATAGCTATATTATCTAGAAAAGGTCTATAGATTAAGGGGATAAGTTATATAATAGCTATACTATATATTATATAAACTAGGCTATAGAATTAGTAGTACCTATAAGTAGGCTATATTATTGATAACCTAATTAGTGTTATAAAGGTTGTTATATCGTGGCTCTTCTTATTAAGCTTTACCTAATCATAGCCTAAGAAGAAATCTAAAAAGAGAGAGAATCTTCTATATTATAAAATTCCTCTATAAATTCATCTACTACTAGAGGATAAAGGCGTCTCTAATTATAACCTTATTTCCTTAAAGATGTTATTAATTAGCTAGTACCCTGAGTCCTTTTTCTTAACTAGGAATAGCTATTTTAATATACTATGTAAGATTCCTTGATAATACTACTTACCTCTCTTTTTCTTAGTATTTTAATAGCTATTACTAAGGGCTCTAGGTAACTTAATTATCTTTACTTAGTAGGCCTTGTATAGTATGGTTTTAATTATTTAAGGTAAAGTAATATCTATTGATTTAAGATATATAGACTAGTTCTAGGTAAGGCCTTTTCTTTATTAATAAGAGATAGGTAAATATATTTTTTTCCTTAGTTAAAAAGCTATCATAGTTATTCTTCATAATTTATTCTAAGTAATTAGGAGTAAGTCGAGATCTCCTCTTAATCTTAGAGAATTTTAGCCATATCTAGGGGTTATTTATCGTTTATAGTCTAGTTTATAATATCCCTGATTTCTACTTCATAGCTTGGCTTCTAGTTAATCGTTCTCTTAGAACTAATCTATTAAATAGGTAATCGTCTACTAGATATACTTTAACTCCTACCCTCTTATAGAGGGTTCTAATTATAAGTTAATAGTATAACTAATTAATTTAGCAATACTTATGGTAATGAGATCAAGTTTATCTATTTACAAGTATAGGCTATTCTTGTTTTTAGATATAATCTATAGATATATTAAGGATTAGGTTTTTTAATACCTTTAAGTATATATAGCTAATGTACTTCGTACTAAAGGTCTTTTTATAAAAGAAACTAATAACTTTTAAATATCCTTATCCTAGAGGATACTAAGAATTTCATTACCCTTTAATACTAAGATAGGTTAAAGAAGGCTTAACTAGAGTATTGATTACTACTAGTTTCTAATTAGATTACTCTAAATATATTTTAAATAGCTAAAGTCTATGGAATATATTTTTCTAAGACTCGTGTACTATTACTAGGACTATATAAAAAGGCTTTTAGTTCCTTTATCCTAGGCTATACTTTATCTAGGAGTCTCCTAGCATAATGTATAAATAGGAAACCCTTTAATTTTTTAAAGGTTAGATTAGTATTAAGAAAGAATGTATTTTAAGAAGAATATAGTATGTAATATTATAGGTTATATTGTTAATAATAAAGAAAACTTACTTTATCTACTTAGGGCTAATGTAAATCTAGTCTTTAGTTACCTTAATTAGATAAGGCTTCTCTATTATAGACTATAGAGGTTATATCCTTAAGAGGAGAAAAATAAGCTGGTTTTGGCTATAATAGCTTAATAGTAGTAGATTTATCTCTACCCTGGTATTAAGTAAAGCTAGTAAAGGTATATATTAGTTACTTCTATATATATGGTAAGGAAAGCTGAACTATAATATCCTTAGTTAATTATATCTAAAGTTAATGTAGCTAGAGAGCTAATATAATATTTAATCATTATTAGGGTTGGAGTAGTTTCCCCTAGTAAGTTGCTTGTTAAAGTGCTGATAACTTTGATACTTGGGTACTGGTCTCTCTATCCCCTTATTTTATAGACAGGTTTAAAAGGAACTTATGAAATAGTCCTTACCCTATCTTATAGGGCTTATAGGTACCTAATTAGAGTAGTATTTATCTCCCTAAGACTAGGAGATTAGAAGTATGTATCTTTATAGTTTTACTAAGAATTACCTATATTACTACTTCTTCTAGAGGTAAGGTTTCTGCTAGTTGTTTTTTTAGCTTAGCATGGGTTGGTTTTTCTACTACCGCCCCTGCTGCTGTACTAACTTGATCATGTTCTATGTACCTAGTAAATTCTTTTGCTACGTGGCTTTCTGAGTTATCTAGTTTCTTTTTGCTTAGACTACTTGGACTTGGTAAATCGTTTTTAAAGTAGACGTGTGTTTTAGGGTGAGGGGTATCTAGTATAGCTTCGTACATTACCTTGTCGTCCTGATCTATACTGTCCTCTATTACTTATTTTTTTTTTATAGTATTAATAAAGGTTTGTAGATCTTTTAAATAAATCTACTCTTTGTTTATAGTAATGGTATAGAGAGATGGGTCTAAGGTTATTAATATGGATCTAATTACTAGTGGTTTTCCTAGTAGTTTCAGGATTCTAGACTAGTTTAACCTCTCCTAAGGCTGGGTTACCTCTAAATGATAGGTTTGCCTTAACGAGTTTTTAGTATTAAAGGATGTATAGTAAGTTGGTTTTACCTTTCTATGATAGAAACTCTAGTTAGCCTCTGGTATACTTCTTAATCCTAATTCCTTTTTAATTATAATAGAGTTAAATACTAATAGGGTCTAGAAATTTAGAATACTTGTTTAAGTATTTATAATAGTACTAAGGATTATTAAAGAACCCTTGTACTTTTCTATATAGAAGAGCTTATTAGTAATAAGCTTATTAATCTTATTATACTTATAAGCTGTGTCTTCTTTCTTATATAGCCGTAGTATATATATGGAGAACTATCCTTCTTTAGCTAAATAGTAGAAATACTATAAGTATTGTTATTATTATTACTTAAGGCTAGGGAGTAGATTTCCTAGCTACTAGGTCTTTGAATAGACCCTATTATACTTGTTCTAGTTAGTCTAAGTTTAGTTTATTGTCTATTATAAGAGGTTGCTTTAGTATGATGTCTAAGTTATTTATTAATCTCCTTTTCCTCTTATATTCTTAGCTACTTGATTTTTAAGTTAGTAAATTTATTTATAAGGTTGTTTATCCTTTATTTAAAAGAATTGTTACCCTGATTTCTATACTAATTAGGTCTAATAGGTTCTAGATATATATTGGTAGGTTTGAGTATCTTAGATCATTACTTCGTTACTTTTCTATATACTGTTGATTCTATTAATTTTATAGGTTTGTCTAGGAATGATTAGGAAGTCCTTTTATAGCTAGGTAATAGTCCTGCTTAGAGTACTCTAGTTCTCTATTAAGGATAGATAGAAGCCTATCCTTAAATTTTATCTAGGGTATGTCTTTAACCTTCTCCTTATAGGTTAGTCTAGAAAGAAGCTACTTCTTGATCTAGGATGGAAGCGTCTTATAGAAGGTCCTGCTTCCCTAATTAGACGTCTCTCTAGCTTTAATTAGTACTTAGTTGTAGTTAGTAATCCTCTATTTTCATTCCTCAAGGTTATCTAAGGGATTCTAGCGGAGGATTGCTTCTATTACCAAGCCTAGATCTACTTGAGAGGAAGTATTATTGGTTTTAAGTAGGCTAAGAGTTCCTAACTCTATAAAGCCTAGGTACTTAGTCTAGTAGTAACCTTCTTAATTAAATAGACTAGATCAGAGCTAGTATAGTATTGTTTTAACAAGGAAAGGATCTAGTCATTAGATAAAAAATAGTAGAAAATATCCTCTAAGGTAAATATTAACTTAATAATATATTTATTCCATCAAACCTTAGTATATTAAGGTTATATAATATAAGTAGTACTATCTAGGGTAGTATCATGGTACTATAGGAGAAATAGACTAAATAGGTATTAGCCTATAGTGTTAGGCTTAGCTAAAAGGGGTTGTCGTGGCTAAGTAGGAGGGTCCTAGGTAGAAGGTGAAGAGGTTTCGCTAGGAAATCCTTTACCCTTAGGCTTAGGTTTCTTTAGTAACTAGTCTCTTCCATACTCCTTTCTAGTCCTTTAGTAATCAGGAGGAATTAAGGACTAGTAATTACTTGCTAGTAGGTAGAGCTTGGAGTGAGTAAAGGTAGACGTGGTAGGCTTGAGCCTTTAGATAATATAGTTAGGAAGCCTAGTATTCTGGTAGAAGTAGCGTCTTTAGTAGGGCTAGCTACCATGGATATTCTAGTACTAGATATTATTAGAAAAGTAATTAGAGCTATAGGCTTATTATTAAGAGAGTTTATATATTATCTAGAGAGTTGAATATTCTTAGGTTAGTACTTAGTATAGTAATAATACTTAAAACATCATACCTTTTTAAAGTGCTTTTCTTCTTCCTAGTATACATAGTCTCTCCTTAAAGTCTCCTATTAGCTCTGATTAAAAGCTATAATACCTTGGCCTTGCCTCTATATATACTCCTTGGGCTTTGTACTTATACCTGAAAGTACCTTGCTACGAACCTTGTCGCGATGGATTATGGGGGTAATTGTCGTGATGGCGCTACTTTCTAACTAGACTTTAGTTACTAAAGTAACTATGGAATCAGATTAAGGGCCGTTCTCCTCTGATCTGAGCTTGATAAATCCTATAAAAGTCTGATCCCCTCCTTAACTAAGCATTTCATAAGTAAATGTATTACTCTACCAGGGCTTTAGCTATTACTGTGAAATAATCCCTGGCATAATAGCTAATGTTTATGCCTTAGGCGTGAAGCTTAGTCAAGAGGGTACCCTTTAGAACCTTGGTAAGAGAGTAGGTTTGAAAGCAGGGTTCTTCCTATATGCTTTAGTTATACTTCTCTTGTCTTTGGTTTGGTTATATAACTCTCTTCCTAGCGAGGTGTTCCCTTGGTAGTTCTGATTAGGCGTAGGTGAGATAATTCTATACATGATTATGAAGAACAGGCAAGCTTTAGACTAAGTCGATAGTTGTGAGCTCTCTCCTTAGTCTTTAAAGGTTACGTAGTTAGCTTAGCCTGGGCTAGATCACTAGTAAAAACGTGGATACCAAGCTAAGCATAGGTGTGTGTTCTGCTGGCCCCTCTGAGCGAGAGAGAGGAAACTGCTAGAGGGCTCTAATGTGAAGAAGAAGAGATAATGAAAAAGGGCTGGAAGGGCTACGAAGTAATAAAAGTAGTGTTTGGGTTCTGATTAGACAATGTCATAGGTTATTAAAATAATAATAGAAGAATGAGTTTAATTGTTGCTTCGGCCCTTGAGAGGGATAGAAGTATGTCTAGTACTTTAGTATGGATGGCTAAGAAAGAAATTCATTGTACTAGCTATGTGAAACACTGTACCCCGTAACATTAGTTAAGTAAATTATTCTCTTTTTGCTTTTAGGTTATATTTAATCTCTCTAGTAGGTTTTAAATAAATAGTACTTCTACGCTTTATACTTATAAGGAAGAAAAGGTTTGTCTTATTAGTATATTATATACTATTAAGGGTATAAAATTTTATAGTTTAGTAGTTAAATTCTAATAATTAAAATTAGAGACTTAGGTTTAATTTCTAGTAGTTTAAGTCTTCTAGAGTATAGATATATTTTTGTCTTTTGGTTAGTTAAGTTTTAGGCTTAGTATTATTAAAAAATCTATTTATAACTAGTAAGATTTTTAATTAGTTTCTATATATTCTTACTAAGGTTGTAATTTTTCTATTTAATAAAGTATTCTATTATTTTTTAATATTATAAGTTAATAATTTATTTTACTTTATATTCTTTATTATATTTATTAATTTTAATCTATGTTTTAATTTTAGTATTTTATAGTATTTGTTGGAATAGCACTGAGGCTGATCGCACATAGCCATATTGGCTAGGGAGGATGACTAAGCAGGCAAGGGAGTGCATGCAGACCTCTTAGGTCTGCGCGCGAAGTTCCCCGCTTGTTTCATAGTTTACACAGACATCAACGAATTCAGAATCAATTGCACAGACACGTACGTACGTACATTACGCCATATGGCAAAGGCCATTCAACACTGATCAGTGATTGCTTGGTGCGATCACAGATTAGCAAGAGTGAAGAGACGAGTACCGGTACGACTCCATGGTTGCAGCTGCAGAACGCCAGACGGGACGCAGAGGCAACTAGAATCGTACGCTCGTGCTAAGAGCCCAGAGGCTATCTCGACCTCCCCGCCAGTCAGGAAGGAAGAGAACACCCCTGGAAGACGAAATCTTCTCGAAATCGCACGAATCAAGACTGCTATATTGAACGCCAGACGGAATATATCTGCAGCCAAGACCTTGTACGACTAGGAAGAAGCAGTGTGCGCCAATGCACGACAAAGAGGACACCTTGTAGACAACCCGAGAACACCACACAAGATGTCATCCTCCAATATACCAGAACCATCAGCTTCGGCCACAGCGGCAAGCTCAAGTAGCCGAAACCAAGTGACGTACGAAGAGATGAGCGAGGGAAGCACAATACCACTGAAAGTATGGCGAAGCACGACAAATCCAAGGTACTGGGACCTAGATATCGACCTAGATGCCCCACCGAACGACACCCAGATCAATACATACTTCGCACGGGTCATGATGGATATTATTCATCTAGACCTAAGCAAGGCCAACATACTAGGGTCTCTGGTTAACGACTTTGAAGGGTGGACTTCCTACCAATTCAACAAAGTGGACCGTACGTTCAAGAAAGTACTCCTGAATATCATCGAGGCAAGAGGAATCCCAACATCAAGGGGTCCCTATACTAGTCGGATTCTACGACTCATCGAAGCCGAGAAGGCAGCAGAAGACTACCCACTACAAGCGCCAGAACCAGCCCATGTACGACAGACAATTGAGCCACCGCCCCAAATGCAGTCGCACGAGACATCACGGAATCTTCGAGCACCTACCGTTGAAACACAAGCCGCGCGACAAACACCCCCGGGAACAAGATACATGCAAGAGGTGGGCAATTTTCCACAACAACATGGTACGGCGCTCACAGCACATTCAGTCTATATGGATAATGCACCGTACGACCTACCTCCAACTCGAATCGTCGACAACGGGCCGATAGACCCTCAACAAGTATCTACCTTCCAGAAGGGGTGGAGAAAAGACAGGAACTATACCGGCAAGCCCTACGACCTATTGTACGATAAGGTACGGATCTTTATTGGTTATTGCAGACGACTGCAAATCACTGAAGATCAATACCATGCAGTCTTTCCAGACATCCTCTCTGGTCGCGCAGAAGACTTCTATATATACCACATTGGACCAGACAAGAGGTGGGACGAAGTATATAACCTCATGGACACACACTTCAACACAACAATGAACCACAGCCAGTACTGGGCAGACTGGACAACCTTGTCATTTGTGCGAGTAAGGAAAGAAAACCCAGACAAGACCTTACCGGAGGTCTTGGAAACCCTCTTAGACAAACTACAGCTCGTACAAAGAGCTCTAGGAGAGGGATATCAGGGTGAAATAGCACTCCGTACGACAGTGGTCAGAGCATGCCGCGCAGTACCAGAATTGGAACCAGCCATGATCAACCAGAAGCCTACGTGCGAGGCCCCTATTTGCAGACCTTCGTGCAGCTCTGCAAGTAGCTATGGAAAGAGACTCTATCCAACAAATTCATGTCGCACGAAGAAGGCTGGAATCATTTTGTGGACAGGAGGTACAGCTCAAACTTCAAGGACCGCCAGAGGACTTCGTACAATCACCAATCTTCACCACAACCCCTTTTTCGGCCAAAACAACCACCATTCCTCAGCGCGAATTTCCTTCAGACCAAGACAACAACAACCCTTCAAACCATACCGTACAACAGCTAAGACAATGAAATGCTTGTATGCAAGAAGATGGGTGTTGGTCTACAAACCATACAGACAAGGAAAGGATAGACGCACGAAAACAATACCTCCAGGCGTGCGAAGACTTCAAGCAAGAACCTATCCTGGAAGAGGAGAAGTTTGCTACCTACTTGCTTGAGTACGAAGGAGAGGATCCACTGTGCGAAGTGGAAGGTTCACTATTCGATCCGTGGGATACAGACAACGAGGCTATCCCCCAACAGAATCTAGTAGATTTTGCATTCAACCACCGCACGACTGGGGAGGGACATCTACACAGCCCCAAAAGTGACTGAGGCAAGCCAATTCGTACTGCATGACCCATATAGTACGAAGTATCAGGGAGAGCTCTGGGACACAGGAGCCGCCCAAGTTCTCTACAGTGGGGATGCTACAAGCATTAGCCTACGTACGAGAAAACCCAGGTACGAAGATCAAATGGGGTGCAGACACAGCCAAGTCACAATTTGGTGATAGTGACGCTATCTCAGCGGTTGGTACGATCAAGGTTGTAAACCAAACTGGGAAGTGTTACATACCATATCCTAGACACATCAACCCCTTTTCTATTCTCCCTGTACGATGCAGACAGGCTGAAAGCCTACTTCAACAACCTATCAGACGTCATCGTACAAGGGGATACGACAATTCCGGTAGTTAGGAAATGGGGACATGCATTCTTTAACACAAGCCGTACGGAGGCTGGGGTATTCCTCACAGAGCCACAGCTTAGGAGACTCCACAGACGATTTGGGCACCCTCGTACGGACAGGCTATACAAGCTATTGAGGAATGCAGGGCACGATGATGTTGAAGAGGCAATCCTGGAGAAGATTCAGAAGTTCTGCCACTTCTGCCAACTGCACGATCCATCACCAAGGAGATTCAAGTTCTCAATCAAAGACGAAAGCCACTTTAACTACGAAGTGGTTATTGACGTCGTACACCTAGGCGAAAGGAATGTACTTCATGTAATCGACTCAGACACAAGCTTTCAAGCAGCCACATTTCTCAACTCTCTTTCCGCACGAGACACCTGGAATGCACTCTGCAAGTGCTGGATCTACACATATATTGGTCCTCCAGACCACATCGTACATGACCCAGGAACCAACTTTGCTTCAGAGGAATTCCGGAACAATGCAAAGATCATGGGAATTACGTGCGAAGAGATGCCCATAGAAGCACACTGGGCTTTGGGCAAGGTTGAACGCTCGCACGGCCCCCTGAGAAGAGCTTTTGAGATTCTGAAGGCTGAGATTGGCTACTGTACGGACGACGAAACACTCCTACAGATGGCCGTGAAGGCACTGAACGATACTGCGGGACCAAATGGCATCGTACCAACACTCCTAGTTTTTGGAGCATACCCACGGATATCACAAGACTCGCCACCCTCACCAGATATTGCACGACGAGCATTAGCAGTTCAGAAAGCAATGAAGATGTTACGTACGATCCGAGCCGAGGTGGAAGTCAACCGTGCGATCAACACCAGAAATGGCCCGGACCTCCAATCTACCCTATCTCTACCAATTCAGAGCGACGTCCTGATCTGGAGAGAAAATAAGGGGTGGAAAGGACCGTACAAAGTCGACAGTATCGAGGGACATACAATCACAGTGGGTACGACAAATGGACCAATTCAAATACGGGCAACACATGTCAAGCCATATTACCGTACGGTAGAAGCCATACCCCAAGACGAATTAGATACCCCTCAGCCTATTGTACGAGAACAACCCCAGCCAAGGAAAAGGGGACGACCAAGGAAGGCTACCGTACAAGCCATTCAACCAAGGAGAAGAGGACGCCCCCGCAGGGCTGCTGTACGACCAACATTTGTTACGTACATGCAGTGGTTGCCGGGTATTTTTCTCACCCAGAAGGAGAAGGACTCGTACGATTTGGCAGTCAAACTTCGCCAAGACAACGTCATCACTACTCCTGGAAGACCGTTCGAAGAGTCTGATGCACTGGAAATAGACGCACTAGCCAGTGAGGATGTCTTCCAATTCATTCGGTACGATGCAAGACGACATAGTGGGCTCCGGATTTTCAAGACAAGGATGGTACGAGAGGTAAAGAACAGGTCGACTAAGCCGATAGAAAAGTCTAGGCTGGTCGTACAAGGGTATGGGGATTCAGAGAAGGAAGCAATTCTAACCCAAGCCCCAACAATCCAGAGGATGAGCCAAGGGCTAATCCTTGCACTGGGACCGACCCTCGTACAACAATTCAACTGCCAAGGGGAATTGAGGGACATTACCCAAGCCTATACACAATCGCGCGACCCACTCACGCGCACTATCTTGGCAGAATTGCCAGCCGAATTGCAC
The DNA here is from genome assembly GCA_021399435.1 of Diaporthe sp. PMI_573. NCBI lineage: Eukaryota > Fungi > Ascomycota > Sordariomycetes > Diaporthales > Diaporthaceae > Diaporthe > Diaporthe sp. PMI_573. The sequence continues at coordinate 222,142 of JAJTUP010000093.1, read as the reverse complement.
GACAGGTATCCACCAGGGACAATTCTTCTGATCCAGAAGCCATTGTACGGGCTAGCAGAGTCAGGCCTACACTGGTACAAAACATACCACTCACACCACACTGAAGCCCTGGAAATGAAGGTTTCCACGTACGACCCATGTCTGCTGTTTACTACAAATGGGCCGCACGAATTTGGGTTGGTTGGAATGCAGACAGACGATACATTTGGGTTTGCAACCCCCCTATTCTCTGGGAGGGAAGAAAAGGAATTGGAGAAGAAGAAGTTCCGTGCAAAGGACAAGCAAATGCTGGGACCACAACAGCCAATTGAATTCAATGGAGGAAGGATTGAACTTGATGAGGACAATATTACCTTCGTACAGAAGGGACAAATCGCAAACCTTCGCCTAATCGATCCAGAAGCAGAAGATAGACCCCAACAGTACGTCGCACAACGTGCGAGGGGTGCATATGTTGCTTCAATATGTCAACCGGAAGCAGCGTACGACCTATCAGTGGCCGCACAAATCAAGGATCCCGAGAAGAAAGATATAGAGGCACTCAACGTACGAATCAAGTGGCAAATGGAAAATCCTGAAAGAGGAATAACATTTGTACCACTGGACCTTGAACGTGCGAAGCTCTATGTTTTTACAGACGGGTCTTTTGCCAACAACATGGATCTTAGCTCACAGCTAGGATTTATTATTGTACTGGCAATGGAAGCTGGCCGTACGAGAGAGGACTTTGAAATCTGTGGAAACATCATCCATTGGAGCTCAACTAAGTGCAAAAGAGTGACTCGAAGCGTACTGGCGAGTGAGCTGTATGGGATGATGACTGGATTTGACAGTGGCATGGCACTTAGTACGACACTCAACCAGATTATGACCTGTCTGGAAATGCCAAGAATTCCAGTCGTTATCTGTACAGATTCAAGATCATTGTACGACTGTCTAGTTAGGCTGGGCACGACAGATGAGAAGAGACTGATGATTGACATCATGTCACTGAGGGAAGCGTACGAAAAGAAAGAAATTTCTGAAGTACGGTGGATCGATGGGAAGGACAACCCAGCTGATGCTTGTACGAAGAAGGCACCAAATGGAGCATTGGAAAAGCTGATCTCAACAAATACGTTAAAGATCAGGGTGGAGGCGTACGTGGAACGCCTCAGCTAGAAGGAATAAGGGCGTGATTATAAGGAGGAATAAGGGAAGAGGTGCTTGACTGGAGGGTACGAGGACAAGAAGAAATGGACTGGAGGGTACGAGGACAAGAAGAAAAAGCTGCAGGACAGCCGCACGAAAAAAAAAAAACTTGAGGACTGAAGGGAGACAGGCCCAGGACAGGCCCAGGACGCACGATGGAAAGGCCCAGGACAGCTACAGGACAGCTTCAGGACGCACAAAGGACACAGCCAGGACAACTCAGGACATGGCTAGGACTGCTCAAGGACGTACGAGGACAGGTCCAGGACACACCAGGACAGAGCCAGGACACTTCAGATCGCACGAAAACAACCAAAGGCAAACCCAGGACAGTGTCAGGCTACATAAGGACGGCCAAGAATTGGCCCAGGGGAACCAGAAAGGGAAGACCCCAACCGTGCGACAGAACATTTCACAAAAGAGCAGGCGACTTTCGCACAAAGAAAAACGGTCAGAGGGGAGTCAATTTGTGGTAGTGTACAAAAAGCTCAACGCACGACTCAACCCAGCTCACGAAAATTCACCACCCTCCGTACGATCCTCCCCCTACTCGATCACCTGAGCGTTGCGCCAGGGATCAATCACCATGTCCTCCATCTTGACGCTGGCATTACTGCGAGCATCGTCCGAATCATCCTCCTCGTCATCGTTGTCTGAGTCGTACGACTCATCATCCTCATCCTCCGAGTCGGACGGCTGATTGCTATCATGGTGGCCGCAACGATTGCCGTGCGACTACTAGACGCACTCAGCACAAGCGCCACCACAGAATCCATCGATGCGCACACAGGCCTCGGTACGACAGGTAACCCGACGGTTACCACACTTCTGGGGACAGCGGCCAGCCACATTGCCGCGCGACTGGATGATGATCGCACGGAAGTAGCTCTCTCGACGAATAAGCTTGGCCCAAGCCAGCTGAATCGTGTCGCCGTCGGCCATCCGAATCGAGATATCGCGCAAAGGGAGACGGCAGGCGTTGCGCTCCTCATCCTGTTTTTCGTACGTTAGCAAGGGCATGTCGTGCGAAGGGGAGGAAGGGTAGTACGAACACTGGTGCACATCGCGAGAAGGAACCGGCGGTTGACCACCTGGCTAGTCGGAAGGTTCAGCCAGCGCACCCCGTCCAGCTCGTCGACAGTCATGACCCCGAAAGCGTTGGCCATCGTGTGAAAGGTTTGGTGACGATGGGGGGGTAAGTTTTGAAGATGTTTTTGATCGCACGACACACAAGGTGTGTGTGTGTGTGTATGTGTGTGTGTGTGTGAGAGAGAGAAAGAGTGTCGTGCGATAGAGAAGAGAAGAAGGGAAGGTTGAAGCAAAAGGCGAAAGGCGTGAGGTTTTTGTGCTGGCACCAGAAGGGCGCTGTGCACAGACCACCTCAACTGGCTAAAAAAAAGGGTCACTCGTACAAGTGAGTCACAGGCAACAGTCCCTTCTAGCCTTCTGGCCAGTACGATGAGAGTCGTGAGAAAAGGTGGTTGGAAAGCAGGTCAGAAGGGGTGCTGAAAAGAAGGTTGAGAAAGTTAGTGCAATAAGTGCTTGATCTGGACCACCAAGTGGGGGTTCACTTACATCGCACGCCCACCAAAACCATGGCAGCACAACCTGCCTGGGCAGGGTGATTTTCATTTGTTATGGGAAAAGGGCGTACGAGCAATTCAACTTGCTCGACCGGCCCAAAGGGAGTGTGCGATCAGAAAACAAAAGACCCCCAGTGTTGGAATAGCACTGAGGCTGATCGCACATAGCCATATTGGCTAGGGAGGATGACTAAGCAGGCAAGGGAGTGCATGCAGACCTCTTAGGTCTGCGCGCGAAGTTCCCCGCTTGTTTCATAGTTTACACAGACATCAACGAATTCAGAATCAATTGCACAGACACGTACGTACGTACATTACGCCATATGGCAAAGGCCATTCAACAGTTTTCTTTATATTTAAATATTTTTTTTTTTACTAGGCTTCTTTTCTTTTGTTTATTATCCTACAACATTTGTTTTACTCTAATTAAAGCCTAGTTTACATTCATTTTATTATTACATAATGTATGAAATTTAAAATTAATTACTTATTACGAGAGTAGAGAGTAGTAGTTTTATAAACCTAACATTTGTTACCTTATGTAATCTTTTACCCTAATTCTTTTTCTAAATTACTCTCAAGACCTCTTCTCTTTAGGCTTTAGCTTCTTAGGTCTGGGCTGAAAACCCTTTACTTTTTTAATTACTTCCTCCCTTGCTTTATTAAAGTTAAATTTCTTGTTAACTTAGGTATATTTACCTAAGGTAAGTTTTAATTAGGGAGTGCCCTTAAATTTATAATTAAGCAGAGTAGTGGCGGCCTTAATGGTAGGAATGTAGGAATTCTTGTTAAAAGTATAGTTGCTACCTTTAATATAGTAGAGATAGTTAGTATATACCCTTTTTAAAACCAGGGATACTTTAATACTTAAAGAAAGAGACTATAACAGGGACCCTATTATTAAAGTTCTAAGATATATATATAAGATAGTACTCATAGGAAGAAGTATTTTAACAATCAAAAAAGGCGATAAAAAGGGCAGGGGCATGGTACTTGTTATCTAATTAGCATAGATTAGATATGTACTTTCTATATAGCTTGCTATTAACCTTCTTGATAAAGACCTTATTAGTACCTGTCTATATTAGTATTTAAAGGTACTTGTAGAGGAAATCACGATTCTTGTTTAGTAGGAAAAGGATAAAGAGGTTAATTATAATCTTCTTAATAGTAGGCTTAAATAGAAGCTACACAATATACTGGTTTATACTATAACTGATTAGAGTATAGATAGAGATATTTTGGGCAAAAGAGGTATAGAGTTTAGACTTAAGGATAATATTTTATAGAAGTATATCTTGGTTTATAAAGGTAGTATAACGTGGTTGGACAGTCAGCCGCGCAGGACACATGCCCGCGCACTTTTGCTAACTCCGCCAACTTTAGCCAGCCCTGGTACCCACCTAGGGCAAAGGAATTAATGAAAGTTGGCACCAATTGGTGCCAACTGATTTAAATTCCTTATTTCTAATCAATTTAGTCAATTTGGAGGCATGGTGGGGTTGCAGTGCTAGTCTGAAAACTTAAAGTTTTGGTGAGCGGGTTTGTTTTTGGTGCGAATCGCGTCCCCATTTTTCGCGTCAGTCTCGCATCACTCTACCTACTTAAATATTCAACACGCTAGAAATCAACATCCACAATGCCAATCTACTCGAAAGAAGATAAAATCAAACTATCACTTCAAGCAATCGAGAATTCTAAAAAAAACCAAAAGAAACCCTTGAGTAGACGTCAGGCTGCTCGGATCTTTCATATCCCTGAATCTACTCTACGTGACAGGATGAACAACCGACCCCGGCGTGAAGAATCACGCGTCGAGAAGCATAAACTTGACCCAATTGAAGAGCAAACACTTGTTCAATATATCATTGAGCAAGATGCACGAGGATTCCCAATGCGACTTTCTGGTGTGGAAGATATGGCCAACCTCCTGCTGGCGTCGCGTGATGGCAAGCCTGTTGGCACCAGATGGGCACGACGCTTTGTGGATGCACAACCAAGCTTGAAAACAAGATTCTCTCGGCCTTACGACTACCAGAGGGCCCTCTGCGAAGATCCTGAGGTCATTGGAAACTGGTTCCGACTACTTCGCAACATGATGGCCAAGTATGGGATCACAGATGACGATCTCTACAACTTCGACGAAACTGGCTTCATGATGGGCCAGATAACCTCAACCCTGGTTGTTACACGCTCTGATCGGCATGGAAAGGCTAAATCTATACAGCCTGGAAACCGTGAATGGGCAACAGCTATTGAATGCATCAATGCAAAGGGCTGGTGTATCCCGCCATTCGTCATTGTCCAAGGCGCCTACCACCTTGCAAACTGGACCACAGAGTCGGGTTTTCCTGCCGATTGGGTAATCAAGCCTACTCCAAATGGATGGACGGATAACAAGACTGGTCTAGAATGGATTCAGCACTTTAATAAGCATACAATTAAGCGAACAATGGGCAAATACCGGATGCTCATCCTGGATGGACACGAGAGCCATGTATCAGCAGAGTTCGAACAGTACTGCAAGGAAAACAACATTATCCCTATTAGCATGCCACCACATTCATCTCATCTACTCCAGCCATTGGATGTTGCATTATTTTCGCTATTGAAGCGTGCATACGGCGATGAGATCAACCTCTTCATCCGGGCCTCGATCAACCACATCACCAAGTCCGAGTTCTTCATTGCGTTTAAGGCAGCCCACGACAAGGTCTTTACGGAAGAAAACATGAAAGCTGGGTTCAGAGGGGCTGGAATTTCTCCATGGGACCCAGATTCTGTCATTTCCAAGCTGGATGTCCGCCTACAAACTCCAGTACAATCCCTCCCTGTGTCACCATCGAAATGGGAATCACAAACACCTTCCAATGCCCACCAGACTGTCCAGCAATCAAGTTTTATCAAGGGCAAGATCTCAGCCCATCAGGGCAGCTCCCCTACACCAATTATCCAGGCAATTGAGAAGTTTACAAAGGGTGCACAAGCAATGGCGCATCAGATTACTCTTTTGAATGATCGGGTCCGTACCCTTGAGAAGGCTAATATTGGGCTCGCCAAGCGCCGGAGGGCCAAAAGAAGTCGGGTCCAGCTTGGAGGGGCACTTAGTATTGAGGAATCTCAGGTGATAATTGAAGAAAAACAAAAGGGGAAGCGGCCGGCTGGTGAAATGGCTGGTGGTGCTGAGGAGGCGGACCGCGGCGGACCGAGCAAACGACGATGTGGCAACTGCGGCGAGACTGGGCATAACGCAAGAACTTGTGAGAAAGATGCAGAAGAGTCTAGTCAGTCAGATTCAGAGTGTATAATAGTACATTCTTAAGCGGACCGCGTCGGACCGCCAAAATAGTTGATTTGGCTGGTGTAGATTGAGGTTGATTCTGCATGGTTGAAATGCTCCATTTTGGTGGGGAAGCCGATTTTCCCACCAAAAGTCGGCCACTTTAGACTGGCACTGCAGCCACGCTAACGTCTCTAAATTGACTAAGTCGATTGAAATTGAGCAATTGAGACCAGTTGGCACCAATTGGTGCCAACTTTTATTGATTCTATTGCACTAGGTGGGTGCCAGGGCTGGCTAAAGTTGGCGGAGTTAGCAAAAGTGCGCGGGCATGTGTCCTGCGCGGCTGACTGTCCAACCACGTTAAATGCTATGGTTGATAATTAGTTTAGAGTAGTTAGACTTATATAAGAGATAAGCGGGCTCCTGCTTGCTTTCCTCCTTTTTCTTTCCCTTTTTATTAGGATTCTAGAGAGTGTAGGAAGATATTTTAAGGGGTGAGAGAAGAAAGATAGTAGTATAGGAGTGAGATTTAGTTTAGAAAGCTTATTTGGTGTCTAATTAGAGTAATAAAGTAATGCCCTAAGTAGTAGAAAGTTGGTGTTGTAAGAAAAGGTTGAACGGAATTAGTGAAAGAAAAGGGAGGTTTTTAAAAAAGTACGAGAGAGTACCTGAGAGGCCTGGTAATTTACTAACCTCAGCTACTTGTATAAACAAATACTTAGACTACCCTAATACCTAAAGGAAAGTAGAAGAGATGGAAAGTAACTAATAGACGTGAGTAATTTATAAAAAGTAGTACTTCTACTAGTCTATAAAAACCCTGTAGTACCTAATACAACCTTTCCTTAAAACCTTTCCAACCAATACCTATAAACCTCTTTTAGCTACTTTCTAGTTTCTAATTAACTATATCTAAAGCCTTTGGTAGTACTAAAGAACTAATTTAGGCAAGACATATTGCTATTATATTTCGTCCTTCTTACAACCTCCGAGTAGCAGAGCTACCCTTTTTATAACATTAACCTCTTTGCTTAATTACCCATATAGCATCCCCTAGGGGTACAAGCTTTCTCACCACTTTCCCTACACTTTACTCCTTCTTTTTATTACCTACTTAATTCCCTTATACTTCTCACTATACTTACGGGTAATTAGAAAGCCACCATAAGCAACAGGCAGTCTAGAAGGGGCGGATCTAGCCATCATTCTAGGTCTAACTTCCACATAACTAGAACTTTACAGGTAGCTTCCTCCTATTATAGGTCTTCTAGAGCCTCTCCTAGCGTTTCTTTGGGAGAGACATTTAACCTAGATACCCTAATTCCATCAGTCAAGCCTGTCTCTATTACTAATTAGGTTGACCCTACTGTCTGACTATTACAACTACCCTTTTATAACAACTTTAGTACATAACTATCTAGCATCCGTTTCCCCAATCCAGTTAATGTCTAAAACCGTTACGACTTTAGTTATAAGGCTAGCATAAATCTTTCCTACAACCTATTTAAGACTTAAATCCTCATGTATAGGCTCAAGATTAGACAAGTTTAGCCAATAGAATATAAGGACAGGCCTCTATTCTTTAATATTAATTACATTATTACAAGCAATTAGGCATAAAAGATAGTTACTAACTACTTTCCAGGTATTAACATATATCCTAAGCTCTAATTACTACCTAGGTTATAAAACTTCTTTAGTAAATATTAGGTATACCTAGCTCTAAACCTAGTAGATGCTAAGGGACTCCTAGCTTAAAATAAGAAGCTTTAAAGTAACTATGTCTTAGCCCTAATTAGATAGCAGCTTCTTAACTTTACTAACATTATATTTATTAGTTACTTTATCATTTCTCATAATTAGCCAGCCTACCCTGACTTTAAATAGTCATAACTAATACCAGAGCACCAGTTTATTATCATACTAGTATACACACCTAGATACTTTACCCTTAGAATCTATAATCACGCTACTAATCACCTCAGGTCTATTAATACCTACCTAAATATAGGAGAGTAAAACTATAACTATAGAAGGATCATAACTATCTATAAAAGCTTTATTAAGAAAGGATATCCTAGGGTAAAGGAGCCTAGAGTAATCAGAGTTACTATTTTACCCTAGACAAGCTTCACCAACTATAGCTAGCAGGTAGCTAACTATATGGCTTTCTTCTTTTAAGAAAATAGGAGAAGGAATAACTAGGAGTTTAATAACTAAAAAAGCTTAAACTTAACCTAAAACCCTCCTATAAGGCTCTCCCCTAAAGAAACAATAATCTAGATATAGATATTTACTATCTAATCAGAGCTAAATAGACTTAAGCATAGTCTTTAAGAGCCTGTCAACTACCCTTTAATTAGCCTTAATAATTTCCAGAAAGTAAAGAAAAAGTACAGTCTAATCTCCTAGCCAAAACTTATCAAGAAGGAGCTATATAATACAGGGCTTTATATAAATCTACCTTAACTACCTATAAAGCAACTACTAACTAAGATAATCATAAAAAAACTAGAGAACCAAGTCAGACACATTAATCTATACCACCTAATTAACTATAAAGTCTCTTATATACAATTAGAACAGCCACTTTCCTTAATAATGAAACAGCTAAATATAAAAGACAAGCAGTCTTATATTTGCGCTAAAACAGTTAGGTTGTAATTAACTATTACCAAAATAAGCCTAAGGTTCTACTAGATTAACAGATACTAGAGTATAGAACCTAACAATACTAAGATTAATAATAAGCTTAAAGCCCGGCATAATCAGATTAGAGCTTACAATACTTAGGCTTATTATTACATAACTACAAGAAGGGTAACGAAATAGATTCCAATACCTACTATATAGCCGGAGTTTCGCAAATAGACTCGTATTATTTAAGTACATTTTGAAGACAATACTCAAGATACCATTAACCAGGTAACAGCCTGAGACTGGCAAGCTAAGTGCTATAGGGACATAAGAGGGAACTAATCAGAATGGTGGATAAATAGTTTAGTCGACCCTTCTACTCTAGGGAGCAAAGGGCTAGAAAGGGGTGTGTTACAGGGCGTAGTATTTTACGTAGCTAGTGCGATAAATTTTTCTTGGCCGTCCGTACTATAAGTACTAGACAAGCTTCTGTCCCTCTCAAGGGCCAAAGCAACAACTCAACTCATTCTTCTATTATTATTATTTAATAACCTGTAACATTGTCTGATTAGAACCCAATCACTGCTTTTATCGCCTTCGTGGCCCTTCCGGCCCTTTTTCATTATCTCTTCTTTCTTTGCGTTGGAGCCCTCGAGTGGTTTCCTCTCTCTCGCTTAGAGGGGCCAGCAGAACTTGGGCACCTGTTATGCTCGGCTTTGGTGTCCACGTTTTTAATAGTGTTACTTTTTGTAGTGGTTATAGGGCGCTGTATATCTTGGCTATATACTAATATCTTTCTGTTAGGCTTTATACTATAAAATATCATTAGCTATCTAGTACTGCTTGTTGCTTTATCTAAATTAGCCTTAAGGTCTATATAGATATTGTAACTATTGTTAAAGAGTTTTAGAAAAAAAGGAGGTTTAGAAAGTACTGGGTGGTAATAGTTTGTGGCGATAATGTTAGAGTTCTATTTAGCATACTCTGCCTGCCACATCGCCTTAAGTCCCAAGTAGTCAAGGACATCTGCCATTGCTGCAATACTACCGGAATAATATCTAAATAGCTAGGGTATATCTTTAGTGCTTAATTAATCGATTCTATAAAGTATTTAATTGATATTATAAAGAATTAATAGTAGGTAGGTGGTTAAATGTTGGTGGGTTAAGAAGGTTTAGCAGAGCATATGGTTGAGGCTGTAAAACGTACCATGTTGACTGGTGGCATGTAATAAAATGGGAGGCTCTGATTGGCTGCAGCCCTGCTTAGTCAGAAAAAGGTACGCGGCATCCGATTTAGGGTACGCGAATATCCGCATTTATAAATAAACCTTTTTAAGACGAATGTAACACTACAACACCTCACAATGCGTGAGGAGACAATCAAGTCGATGCAAAGGCGTATTGGAAGGACAGCTTCCCTCGGAGATGATAACATTGCAGTACAAGGCATTCAAACTATCGAGGTATTTCGTATAAGACTGCCCGTTCCTGTTACCAGAACAACAAACCACGAAAAGAATCAACACACTACCTACAACCTGCATCCTGAGCCAACACCATCATCAACTCAACCCTCCCATCAACACCATAACCACCAAGCCCCACCCAAAATATCACCAGTACCTACATTCTAGATTCTCCAAGACCAGCCCAGCCCAGCCGCATGTGAATGTGCTTGTGCCCATCCATACGACGATACCTTCAGCCCGCACCCCATTCATCCGATGATCGGCTGAACCGTCAGCTTTCCTTCCCCTCACCAGCTACACACACAATGTGCAGGCCTCACCCGGGCCCCCGGAATAGACTCCAAGAGCACGGTTCAAAAAATCGAGACGAAGTCAGATAAGCACAGCCGAGGAACCCGTATTGATTGAACCCCCAAATTTGGAATCATCGACCCGCCGGATACACAACACTGACCTATCGTGGGCCCCTCATGACACGGAGATACATTGTTTGGCTTCATCACCAAGCTTTACCTTACCGCAGGGACCTAAAATAGATGGGAGGCCAGAATTGGCTAATGATTCACCATACAAACTTCGGTGGGTCTACAAAGTCCATGCAAAAAGGGTAGGATAGGATGATCCAACCTCGAAAAGTCAGATATCAGCCAACCTCCATGGCCCGGTCTGAAAAGTGCATGTCCAGCTGATGTGGTCGATGTCATACTTCAATGGGCGGCTACCCTTGACTCCGCACACGACTGCCTCCTGCTCACATGCAAGAGCACTTTTTTCTCACCCACCGGCTAGCCTGTGTGTTGTGCATCAATCAGAGAGCCATGAGATCCAGGCACCTCCGGCCGTTACTTAACCTGGTGTTCTGGGCACAGGTAGACACAAGCCGATCGCTGCCGCTGCCGTTGCACTACAACAACGACGATGCAAGTCTAGTATCGAAACGAGACAGACCCCAATTCGACACAGGCCAACCAATCGACGGAGCCGGCAGGGGCGGCCCCATACTAGGAGCGACGAACCACCAGCTGGACCTGCAGAACCCGTCGAACCTGGGCCAGCAGGCCACCGACAGCGGCGTGGTCCCCAACCTGAAGTGGAGCTTCTCGCAGTCCAGGACGCGCATCTCGCAGGGCGGGTGGACGCGCAGGCAGACCATCACGGACCTCCCCGCGAGCCACGACATCTCGGCGGCGCAGCAGCACCTCGCTCAGGGGGCGATCCGCGAGCCGCACTGGCACACCACGGCGGAGTGGGGGTTCGTGTACAACGGCAGCGTGCTGGTGTCGGCGGTGGACCAGGACGGGGGGTACCAGGCCGAGACGCTCGGGTTCGGGGACATCTGGTACTTCCCGCGAGGGGTGGCGCACACGGTTCAGGGGATGGGCGAGCAGAACGAGTTCCTGCTGGTGTTTGATGGCCCCGACACGGACGCCGCGGGTTCGACGTTCAACGTGGACGACTGGGTGGCCCACACGCCGCGGGACGTGCTCGCCAAGAACTTTGGTGTCGATGCTGCCGTCTTCGATGGGGTGCCGCGCCCCAGCCCGGGGATCCTCAACGGGACGGCCGGGGACGGCGATGCGGACCGCGGCGTCACGGCCGGGCCGGGCGAGCAGCCTGCGGGCGGGGCGGACTCGTTTGTGTTCCGCACGCTGCAGCAGCCGCCGATCCAGGCGCCCGGGGGTGGTGGCTCGCTTTACAAGGTGGACTCGACGAATTTCCCGCGGAGCACGACCATCGCGGCGGCGCTGGTGACGCTTGCGCCGGGGGCGATGAGGGAGATGCACTGGCATCCGGACGTGAGTCCCATTTGACCTTCTGCTGTCCACTTGGGCAAACTGATCCGAAATACAAACACACATGTATGCCTTCAGAACATCATCTGACAAATACACGCACAGGCAGAGGAGTGGCTCTACTTCCACCAAGGCACGGGGCGAGCAACCGTGTTCACGGGCGACGCCAACGCGCGCACCTTTGACTTCTCGGCGGGCGACACGGCGGCTTTCCCGGCGGGGTCGGGCCACTACGTGGAGAACACGTCGGCGGACTCGGGGCTCACGTATCTCGAGGTGTTCCGGGCGGGAAGGATCCAAGACATCTCGCTGGCGCAGTGGCTGGCGCTGACGCCCCCCGAGATGGCGGCGCAGGCGCTCAACGTGGACGTGAACGTGATCAAGAGGATCCGGAAGGACAAGCAGGTGTTGCTGCCGGCTGGGGGGCTGCCTCCCGTTGGCGGGTAGCTTTGAGGAACGAGACACGGCGTGAGGGTTGGAGGACTGTCGCTCGCTCGTCTGATGCACGATGATCCAGCCTGTGTGCCTGTGTACAGTATCCACTGCCGTACTGGCGTGGTGGAGCCGGTGGTGGGATGATGTCACAGTCGAACCGCATCGGTTTCACGAGGTCTCAATGGAAATCCATGGTCAGCATTGAAATTGAACTTGAGATGAACCGCATAGCGTAGATGCAACTTTACACCCAGGTTCACAGAAAGAAACATGCAGACGTCCATTGGTTTCGTCAGCAGTCTCAGTTGTTTGCGTTGATTTTGCTATTGTCACATCTGTCGTGGCCTCTGACCTTGGCTGCTTATTAGGCTAGGCCATCGGCAGTGCAGCAAAGACTGCTGCACACAGGCGATAGCACGCATGAGCACGGCACTGCAAGCGGACCCCTGACTGCATGAATGCCCAGGTCGGCGCTAAACTCTTGTTTTTGTCTTTTTTCGGCAAGGCGAAGTCGTGTCCCAGCTGGAGTGGGGCTTGGCCGTCTCCCCGCGGGCCGGCTTTTCGGTCTAAAATAAGCGTGGATGTTTGCGGCTTTTGTGGCACAAACACTGCTCAACCGTTGTTGTCTGTGTTCCTGTCTTGGTCACTCCCAGGCTGTGCCAGCACACGGAGGAGCCGGAGAGACGGGTCATTGCTGCTAGGCAAACTTGGTGCAAGGGCAAGATGGTTGACGACTTGCCGTGCTCCCTCGCTGTTTAACAGTAGAGGCAGCCAACCGGTTCAAAGGTATCCGTCCTGACTCAAGTCTTGGACAGGCCTGTTGTCGCCTCCGCTGGGTGCTACAAAGATAGAAGCGACAGCATGAGGACTGATGGTGGCGGGTTCTTAGCTCGTAAATTCTGTCGGTGCGGTGCAAAGCAATACAATTCTTAGTAGGCCCGTTGAATACGAGGCATTGGGTGATGAGTAAGGAAGCGACAATCCTCTGCAACGTGCCTTTCTCAGCCAGCAACTGATGCCATCGCCAGCGGTTGATGTGTTGTTTACTTGTTAATTTCCGCAATTGAAAATGCGTGCATACAATCAAATAAACAATCAATCACCTCTCATCATATATCACATCTGCACAGTAACAGTAACAGCCCAGGGGAAGATCCTCCATGTTTGGTCGCTGGGAGACGAATGCACCCACCCAACCAGGGCTTGGCCTCCAATCAGGAAGGCTGACTAGGACGGTTGGAGGTGGGAAGGTGGCACGGTGGGCCGGGCTGGGGGTGGCCCCTTCCCAGGACATCGCCCTTTGTTGCAGCACTAGCCACGCTGAGGGGCTTGGAGGCAGGTGATCGCCCCAATTCTTGGAAGGAACACCTGGGAGGGAGGCGTGGGAGGGGAGTCCAGAACCCACAATCCCAGCCATCCGCCCCATCTGCACGCACACCCCCCCTCTCCCCCCTGCCTTCCCCTTCCCCAACCAGCCAATTCTCAGGTTACCACAGTAGTCCAGCCCGTGTTTCCTGTTTCCAAGAATACGAAGGACCGAGAACGAGGTCATCACTTGCCCGGCCTTGTTTGTCTGTCCGTGTTGCCATTCTGATCTGCCATTCTGTCTTGTCTGGCAGATTGTTTCGTTTTTCCTTCTTTCTGCCATTTCCTGCATTTGCTTACTACACACACTTGCATTCGCATTCGAGGCGATTGCTTCACTTTGACACGCACTCAAACGTGCACAGAGCGAACTCCTCCTCTCGGCCCACAGTCTGACCCATCGTGCTGCTTCTCGCCTACCCATCACCCGTCTCTCGCCTTCGCCTGACCCACTCAATAAGCATAAGTACAGACAGGGCTGGCACGGCCTATGCTCGCCACTCGAATCGCATTGCACTGGCAAGACGCCGTCGGGAGCAGCAAGACCAAACGCGAACGGCAACAGGGACCGCCCCAACGCCACAAAAGACGAACGCTTGAGGAACAAGAGCGAGCACCCAAGAGCAAACCAGCCTGGAAATTGTCGCAAATTTATCCAGCAGCAGTCGGTTGCATTGCGTTATTACCCTTCCCTCCCATCGAAAAACCGCCAAGCAGACACATTCCCTCTCCCTCGGTCCAATTTACGGCCCTCCTGGTTCGTGGTTGCAGCGCTCTCTCAATCTCCGACACGCTGCTCCAGTCTATTCCTAGTCCTGATTCAAACTCCGGACTCTGACTGGCAAACACCATCCCCGCCCGCCCCCCCTCGCTGGCAGGCCCCGTTTGCCTGCTGATCGCCCAGGCTCAGGGAAGGCCAATTCTCCCTCTGAGACACTTTGCCTATTCCTGAAATTGTGATCCTCAATCTCCGACAGCATGCCTCGATACTCTTTCGAGTCTGAAGGTGACGAAAGGGAGGCCTTCAACGCCAGCTCTTCCACCGAACAACCACCACTGCACCACCAGCAGCAGACACAGCCCACAATGTCCCAATATCCTCCGTCTGCCGGCTCGAGACGCTACGACCAGCCTCTATACGACGATTCGCCCAGTCGACAGGCACAGGCCATGCCAGGCGCACACCCAGACTCGGCCTTTTCCCAGATGCGGGCAAACAGGAGGTCAAGTCGGGAGGGCATGCCGCCGCCGAACTCGAGTCGAACACCCTACATGGCCGCCGGCGCTGCCGCAGGGTTCGGAGCTGGGGCTGCAGCACAGAGCTATTCCCAGTCACCTGTTCCCCCACAAGCCCAAGGCCAGTGGAGGCCTGACCCAGAATACTATGCTCCCCCACAGAGCAACATCACCCCAGGTGCGGACAACTTTAGTGAGGCCGCGGCCGGCGGAGTCGCGGGCATTGCTTACGGTGTGGCAGAACAAAACCCAAGAGAGAGTGGCCTCGATGCCATGAGAGGCGGCCCCAACTACCCCCAGCAAACCTACCAAGCACAAGACCCGTACTGGCACGGAAGGGGGAACGAGTACGGGATGCATGACCCACAAGCAAGTCTGCGGCCAGGCCCAGCAGCCTACACCGGCGATGCTGGCGACCGCGCCTCACACTCTAGTCTGCAAGGCCTCAATGCCGCTGCGGTGCCAATGGCACAATCTTCCCCCGGCTACAGGTCGAGAAGTCCAGGCTACGGCCCAGGACCCTACCGAGACGACCCATACCAAGGCTATTCAGTACATAGCCGCGCTAACTTGGGCACTGTCGACCCCAACGAGATCCTTGACGACGGCGACGACGGACTCGAGTATAACCAGAGGGGGGCTCGGCATAGCATGCTGAGCCTCGGTCATTCGAGTGGTAAAGGCAGTCACAACGGATCCGGTGCGGCGGCAGCAGCAGGCGGGGCAGCAGCCGGAGCTGGCGTGATGGGGGCCATCGGTGGCCTCGTTGGCAAGAACGGAGCCAGTCGAGACGGCAATGGCCACTACGACGCCGTTAACGGTAACACGGGATACCAGGGCGCCGGTGGCAGCGCGTATGACCTCGGCGCAAACGGCGCCGAGAAATCTGCGTGGCTTGAGAAACAGGGTTCCAGCTCCAAGAAGTTGAGGTGGCTGATTATCGCTGGCGTTCTGTTACTGGTCGCCGCTGGCATCGCACTTGGCGTTTACTTCGGTATCTTCAGGAATAAGAGCTCTGGCGGCGCTGCCGCCGGCCAGTCGGCGGCGGACGACGCAGCCGACAATGGCGACCTCAACATCAACAGCTCCGAGATTAAGAAGCTCATGAACAACGCGAACCTGCACAAGGTCTTCCCTGGCATCGACTACACGCCCCTCAACACGCAATACCCCGACTGCATTCATAACCCCCCTTCGCAAAACAACGTCACCCGCGACGTGGCCGTGCTGTCTCAGCTGACAAACACCATCCGACTGTACGGGACAGACTGCAACCAGACGCAGATGCTCATCCACGCCGTCAACCAGCTCGAGCTCAAGGACACGGTCAAGATCTGGTTGGGCGTCTGGCAGGACGGCAACACCACCACCAACGACCGCCAGCTCAGCCAGATGTGGGACATCCTTGACGAGTACGGAGAGACCCCCTTCAAGGGCCTCATCGTCGCCAACGAGATCCTCTTCCGCGAACAGATGACGGCGTCGGAGCTGGGCTCGCTGCTCACGGAGGTGCGCACCAACCTGACCAGCAGGCAGATGTCGCTGCCGGTTGCGACCTCCGACCTGGGCGACGACTGGACGTCGGAGCTGGCCTCGATGAGCGACTACATCATGTCCAACATCCACCCCTTCTTCGCGGGCGTCAACGCCAAGGACGCGGCGTCGTGGACCTACTCGTTCTGGTCAAACCAGAACGGCGGCTTCTGGAAGTCCGACATCAGCAAGAACATCATCGCCGAGACGGGCTGGCCGTCGCAGGGCGGCACCGACTGCGGCACCACCTCGGTCACCGACTGCCCCAACGCGTCGGTCGCGGGAATCGACGAGATGAACACGTTCATGGACAACTGGGTGTGCCAGGCCCTCACGAACGGCACGAACTACTTCTGGTTCGAGAGCTTCGACGAGCCCTGGAAGATCCAGTTCAACTCGGGCAGCCAGAACTGGGAGGACCACTGGGGCCTGATGGACGTCAACAGGAACCTCAAGTCCGGGGTCAAGATCCCCGACTGCGGGGGGAAGACTATCGACTGAGAGCTGAGCTGAGCTGGGCTGGGCTATCTAGAGATATTTGAATGATGTATATGAAGAGAAGATTTTGACGTGTTAATTTATCCGCTTGGTGGTCTCGATCTCTCCCGAGAGACATTTTGAAAATCTTGGAACGGGACGGGACTTGATCTAGGCAGGCGGCTTTATTGCGTGGCTGGTCTTTGGGCCGGAGGGCCGACCAGCAGGTACTGGAGAGAGCATTTTACACGCGTGTATAATTTTGATTGAAATGTAACTTGGGGGCTCGATTTAACTGCATTTATCTTCGGTGGAGGGTCGACATCCCCCTTTGGCGAGAGGTACTCGCCAGTCTAGGATGGGCATCGACTTCTGATGGGCTGTGTTCATACATTAAAAGAGAGAAATAACCTGCCATTTAGCTCGACTTTTTTGGGCTGCAAAAGGGATTCTGGGTTGACCTTGTTCTGGCGATATGATAGACTTGTTCTTGGGCGTGCTGTGATATATTGGAGTTTGTGGTCTGGGTGCAATTGGGATACTTGTGATTTTGTGGTTGCCGTACGTACTATATGCCTGTGCTGGATGGGAGGGGGGGGCTTTGGGCAATTATATACACTTGGTCGGATGGTTGGAATATATTATTGCAACAAGTATGTCTCTGTGCTGTGCCAGATTGTCCCCCTAGGCAGAGGCCCGTAGCACCTTTGGATATGAACCTGTGTTGAATAATGTCGAGTACTGGCTCCCGATATTGGCGGAAGTTGGTAAGTGCTCTGTGGCCCCGTGCGGTGGAGGGTTAGGGGGGTATTGGTAGACCGACCTACATCATTCTAGCAGCATAATCCAATCACGCTGGCGGGCGTAATGTTACGCCCTAGTTACCATCTATGGCTTTCGGAGGGGTGTATGTCTCCTACGAAGCCGTTTGTAATGTCATGAGGTCCAGGCGGTTTTGCTATGTGGTGATAATTTGTGGTGACTAAGCTTGTACTCTGGTCATACAATGATAACCTCCAGTGGAATTTTGATCAGGACTGCCCAAATTCTACCAAGTCTAGAGGGTTTTCTTGCGTGGTATGACTATTGGAACAGCAAGAACATAGGTTTTCGAGAAATTGTCCTTTGAAGCGACTGATTGATGCTGGAAGTTGACAATGCCAGGCATCAAAGCACCGTGCACGAGACGCATTGTGCTCGTAAAACATACTAAGGATTCTTTGTGAGAGGAACATAGATGTCGAGTAGGGACAAAGCTATTGTTTCTTCTGTGTTGATTTGGTTCTATAACACCATTGTCCATACAAATTTTAAATTGTACATAAATCAGTGTATCATCAACCCCAATAGCCATCTGCTCTTCAACCAACAACTCACCATCCATCCATCCATCCATCCGAAAACCCAAAAAGCTCCATCAAACCGACTTCTTGACTAAACATCTTTGCTCACATTACTTACCGCCAGCGAAAATGATGCAATCCATCGACGTCGAGAGGCAGTTGACCAGGGAGCTAGAAACCAAGGACAGACAGCGCAAAAACTTCCGCGTCGCCACCATCACCCTCACCTTCCTCGCGGCCGGCCTCCTCGCCGGCCTCATCGTCCTGGGGGCCATCCACCTGAAACAAGCTGAGCGGTGCGACATCATGTCGCTGAAGGATAATGATCCCGCTGCGGCCGTCTCTCAAGCGCCGCCGGTGAGCCGGAAGCGTCTTGTCGTCACGCCCGTTGGGGGGATCAAACACTCCTTCCCTCAATACCCTAACACCAACATCACCCACCCGTCGTTCCCATCCCCGAATACCGGGATGTGTGAGCCGGGTTCTGTCTATGGTGGTCAGCAGCTCGATGATCTGAATCACGACTACATGGCTTTGATGCAGAAGGCGCTGAGTGTTTCGGCTCCTGCGCAGGCGGGTGAGATTGGGGATTACTACCATGCTTCTTTGCAGAGTGTTTTCCGGTGTGGTGAGTCTATGGATGTTGGTCAACTTGAGCTTGTTGCTGCTTGTAAGACTGGCTATGTTGTCGATGGTGAGAGTGTTGAGTGTGATGAAGATGGGAGCTATGGGGGGTCTGCTTCGGCTTCTGCTTAAGCGGGCTATTCTTGTTCTTGAAAGGTTCACAGCTCTTCGACCACTTCCTCTCTTTTGTGTTTCGTTTCGGTTTTCTCCTCTGGCGGGATTACTGGGATTAGGTAAGTGGGCGTACAAATAAATTGAACTTTTTTCTTTTCTAGACTTGACAGATCGTTCCGACTTTTTAAATAAATATGTGAAACGTATTCCGTCTAATAATTTTGTAAATACAGACAGTGACCTGTCCAACTGCAGCATGGGAACGAAGCTTCAGCTTTGTCTAAGACCACACACAGGTGTCTTCTGTCAACTCCGCCGGCTACAACGGAATGCACAATGCCATCCCCGTTCCTTCTCGCCCGGCATTGCATATCTCTCGTCGGAACCAACAATTCCATCCTGTGACTTGCAATCGATGCTGGTCGATATCCGGTCGCCAAAATTTCAATAGCAACTGAGCGATTCGCACTTCCATCTGGGCCAATTTATCACTCCAGCTCATTGATGCAATTGCGGTCGTGGATTAATGAACATCCAGAGTTCCCCTTTCTCGTGGCATGCTCAATAATTGCAGGGATGAAGGTTTTTGCTTTTCGGCGGGAGAGGGTCGTTAGTCTAGCTGAAGCGTGCTTGTTTTCTTGGCGTACCCCTTTTCAGCTGAGCGAAGGTTGCCTACTGGTTAGCTGGATGAACTGTATCAGATTAAGGATCGCCTGTTCATCCGTCCATCGACGCAACTGGCCACCCGCTCGAACCGATATAACGTGATATACCGTGGGTGCTCTAAGCTTGTTAACGATGGCTGATATACGGGTCGAAATTTTGGGACCCGAACCAACAGACTCGGGTTGACGTTTTATGTTAAAATACTTCAGTTGAGAGTTGATCTGCCGGGTTGAAATGGTTCGTCCTGCAACTTCGGAACAATATCTCTTGTTCTTGTCCTTCTCCGGCATTTATTTTCCGTTGTGCTCCAGACCTGCGTGGGATGATCCTGGGGACTAATCAATACTGGATGTTTCGAAACGGAGGGCGGGACGGATCATGCCCTGGCCTTTCCAAGTGCAAAACAGGCGTTCTTGACAAGAAGCCAATGGTCGGCTCGAGTTTTTGACTTAGATTTGATCACTATTAGACTACCAGTGGTCGCTTAACGTCTATGAGATGTGTCTATGATCGTTTCTTCCCATTCACATTCGTAGTCACTCGTTCTACTGTCATTGTCATTTGACCGCTCGCTCAATATGTTTTACAGCCATGTTGTTACCCTTGCCTTGTGCGCAACGGTCGCACAGGCAGACAAGATGGTAATTACTTCAGCAATACACTCGAAGCAAGACATGTGGGCTAACTTCGAGGCGACAGCTTCGATTCTCTTGTTCATCACTAGTGACCCAGCGCCTTGACCCGTGAGTACGAAACCAGAACAGCCCTTGGTCATCCCAAATCTGACGAGGCCCATCAGCGTAGTCCAGCCCGGACAGAATCCATCTCAACACGTACACCAGGTATGACTCTATCGCTTTCGATCGTGTCTGTATGGAGAATAACTGACTCTTCTTGTTTAGATCGTTGGAGGTGTAAGTAATGGAAGTGCTTACTTGACCCGGATGCAACACTGACAAAAACAGAACGCTTTCAACGTCACCATGGACCCAGCACTCGACATCCCAGGCGAATCCTCTTGCACGACATGCACTTTCACCGAAGACTTTTCCAACTACTGGACACCAACCATGTACTTTAGAGCTCGCAATGGGACGTTCAAGCGTGTCCCACAAATGGCCAACCAGGGATTCAACGGTGCTGTGAGTATCCCTGCCAGGAAATCCTCTTCCCAAACAGCCCCGCTGGGTTGAAGTCCTCGATTAACAATTATCCAGGACGGCGGTATGACCGTCTACTATGTCACCCCCGACGACACGAGCGTCAACATCACGGCTTTCGCTCCGGGCTTTCGCATGGTCGTGGGTGACCCTACCAACCGGGAACAGGGCTTCGGCGGCGGGATGAACTCGTATCGATGCTATACCGGGAAGAACTTCGAGCCGAATCCATTTGGGGTATCTGACAACGACACATCTACATTCCCGGCTGGATACTGCGCTGGTGGCGTGAGGGTTGCCATCTTCTTTCCAACGTGAGTCCCGACTACAAGTACAAGCCCATCGTTCTGCATGCACGACTGTGCATAAACACATCTTAGAGATGTCATGGACTAACAATGATATGCCCCAGGTGCTGGGACGGCGTCAATCTCGACAGCGCCGACCACAAGTCCCACGTCACGTTCGGGTACAACGGATGCCCTTCTTCACACCCCGTCCGCCTCCCCCAGGTATTCTTCGAGACAGTCTGGGACACGGGCGTCTTCCCCGAGTCGGAGTGGCCCGAGGACGGCAGCCAGCCGTTCGTGTGGGCCCAGGGCGATGCGACAGGATATGGACACCACGCCGACTACCTATTCGGCTGGAAGGGGGACTCGCTGCAGCGCGCCATGGACGCGAGGTGCGACTTTACTGGGTGTACGGAACTTCAGACGCAGGGTTTCGCTGCGGGAAACACGTGTACCCAGGAGCCCATTGTCAATGAGTCCGTTGATGGTTGTGAGTCACAGTCGCTGCGCTAGACTTTGTGACAAGGTACAGCTGCTGACACGCATACAGGGCTGGAAACTCTGCCTGGTAACTTGACAGTGAGTTAGGTGTGACTAGGCTATTTTCAAATTTTGAAGGTTTGAGGTTGGGCAGTGCGATGGAATCAATCTTGCCCAGGACTGGTTTTGAGGTGAAGGCTATGATCTCGAAGAACACACAACTGCCATGTGAAGGCATTTTCATAGGTGACAGGAGCTTTTTCTTGACAAATCAACATATGATCCAACCTCTTCAATCAGAGTGCCGAATTTGAGTCCATCGCTACTCCGGGGGCAAGTCGATCACTGATGGAGAAAGAGACAGCCTTGGGGATGCCACGAGAGAAGGGAAACGTCAAACAATGATCACAGTAGGCATTCATTATCAGTTTGGAGAAGTGCAAACGATTTATTTAAAGAGTGATGGATTGGAAGTCAGATACAGATATATCAGTAAGCAGAAACAAAAGGACTATCAACATGCCCATGCCCATGCCCAATAAGTGACAGCCCATCTCCGTCAGACCCCAAATATTGCCCAGTTGACGCTTTTCAGCAGGAGAGCCGTCAAAAGTTACCCTTCGCTCAAGATATAGCCGATTACAGCATTGTCCCGCCAGCTAGGTATCAAATGAATGTTGGATACGACAAACTCCTGGTGAAAATCGAATACATTGCCAACAACATCCTGTCGAAATAACTCGAGCGTTCGTCAGCAATGAACTGGCGGATGCTCAAGCCAAAAGGGTTGTCGATCCTAGGCCAATCGAAATCAGGGTCGTCAACAGGCCGAGCGACCCCAGTCAGGTCCTCAAGCACCGAATTAGCCTCACCCTGTGCCATCACGCCGAGCACCGACGCATCGGCACCAGCTCCGAGCAGCGCAAAGGCGGTTTGCACGCAGGCCTCGCCGGTTATGCCTGTGTCCCCACCGAGCCCGGTCAAAGCCAGATCAAGAGCCGTGTTGCTAAACAGCACCTGGTTCACAGGTGCGCCGCGTATAATGAGGAGGTGCACAACATGTGGAAGTGCGTTCAGGGCGGCTTGTGTGAGGGGGGTGCGAGGTATCAACAAGGCCTGGAAGTTAGGGCGGGGCCGGAAATAATACAATATGTCGTCCCGTGGGTTCTGGCCTGGATCAGGGTCAGCCGCCCCGTACGCCGCGAGGTATTCATCGACGACTCGCGAGATACGCGTGCGGTTGGCGGCCCGGAACCGAGCCTCGTATGTAACCCGTCTCCCTACCCATTCCAACAGGGACAACGGGCGTTCGGGGCTATCGTCGGGAGGGGGAGCCTTCCTCCGAGGGGGTGGAGTCTTTCTTAGAGGCAGAACAGGCCCGCCATCAGGATGCGTACGAGGTCTTTCTGGTGGTAGAGGGGGGTGGTCGAGACGCCGCTGATATTCTGCTTCCACCCGGAGTGCATTAATGCCGCCGGGGACATCGCTCAAGTACACCTCTGGAGCCGCCTCTATCAGGTTCCATAGTGCAGAGGGGGGCAATCTTTCGATAATTTGATGTTGGAGTTCTAGCGGGAGCACTCTGCCGATCATCACCCTCTTTCTTCTCGGCCGTCCTCCGTCGTCACCCTCGTCACTGATGTCACTATCAACGTCGTCATCGTCTCTGCGTCGTTTGCCTCCTCCTCGGCCATCTCTTCCCTGATTATCATCCGGCTCGTCGCTATCTGGCTCGTCCTCATCTGGCTCATCGCTTTCCTCCTCTTCGCTACTTTCCTGGTAGCTACCTTCCTGGTCGCTGCCTTCCGGGTCGCTGCCTTCCTGGCCGCTGCCTTCCTCGCTGACGATTTCATCACCGGACCTGTCGTCGGTGTAAAGTCGCACCCCAGCATCAACCAGACGTTCGTAAAGATCGTATTTCAGGCCGCCTGTTGGAAGATCATTCTCTTGAAGCTGCAGTTTTAGTCCATCGACGGTAGCACTCTTATAATAAGGCAGGTCCGCTTTTGAGACCAGATGCTCATTTTTCGAAGCCATGCTGGCCTTGACACCGTTCTTCTTTCTCGGGCCCCTGATCGTGTTGTTTTTAACTTAGCCTCCTGAGAAGGTCTCCTGATCTAGGATGGTAACTTGAAGGCAGATTTTCAGCTATGTATCGCTGAGAAGATGACTTGAGCTGCTGGATAAATTACTCTAACGAAAGTCTGCCAACGGCTGACTTGCCTTTGTTCTTACACGCGGGTAAGGACGGCCCACGAGAAGGCTCACATATACTAACGGGAATAGGTCTTCGAAATTGCGCTTCCTTTGTCGTAAAAACCAAGTTCATCGTCAAAATGCAGGTGTGTCTCGAAAATGTCCGCATTCGGTGTTGTCTGTTGTCTGTTGTCCAATTCGTCCTGTCTAACTCACTTATTCTCCCTCGTCTCCCCCTCCGACACAAACGCAATCCGCATGGATCGTTTCCTGGCGCAAAGCTGCTGTGCCATGGACTTCGGACTTTGTTGCTCATTCAGCAAGCTTGAAGAGCCATGTACGTAATACTGACCTATTGGTGTAATATGTAAGGAGCCCAGCGGAGAAATCTGTGGGACTGAGTGGGCAGGGTCCGGATGATGGCTTGTGCCTTCACAAATGACCTCAACCTTTTCAGCTCTGTACGCGTGCAACAGGCTCTTTCTAACAAGAAACTGGGTTAAGACTTTTTGTCCTCTGGGGAAGAGAAGTATGAAATAATTTCAACCTACCTACACAAGGAGACAACCGTTGGGGAATCAGGTGCAATTAGCAAATGCAGGAACAGGCTTGGCATAATGACTTGCATGAGTCCGCGTTTAGGGCTCCAAATGACCTGCAACCAAATCATATACACATGACCTTGCCAACTGCATTTGTTTCTCCACTGTCATCTCTACTAGTACCTCGGAGATAAGGGGGAGATGCATACGCAAGCCTCAAAGTGTGCTAACCCGTTAGGGAAGGACGGTTAAATTGCTGACCCGAAGCCTGTTGGTTATCACTTTGTGGAGCTCATTCACCGTCCACTTGTGTCACACATCCCAAACCTCATCCAACACATCTGACCTCAGGAAAATTCACATTTTCCAATTTACGAAACGATGCAGACGAGATCCGAGTAATTGCAGTCCTTCTTTTAATTGCAGCTGGCTGATGCCCATTTCTGTCCTCCAGGGTTATCAAGACTGCGAGCATTGTCACGCCGGCTCCTCTGAGCCTTCTTCGACGGCATGCGAATGAGACACGTTTTCCGATTGACGCTTGCACCTTGATACGGGCTGATTATCGTATTACAGCGGCCAGCCCTGCCTATCTCACTGTGCAATGGACTTTTCCGGGTGTCTGAATGATGGGGCAATCGAGCCGGCCGTTGTGGGCTGCCGCGGCGACTTTGACTTTACTATCAAATTCGAGAAGGTCTTTTTCTCATTGATACCCTCAGCGTCAGTCATTTGTCTTGTACTACATTATACGCTATGCCGAGCTTTTGCTGACTTTGAAGTTGAAGAGTGTTCGTTGTTTCGTGCGTCTCACGCCTCGCCTTTCTTTGGAATCGAAAAGCGGTTGTGGGCGGCACGCTACTCTGCTCTGCAAAAGTGGTAGGTCTCTAAGAAAATGGCAGGGTTTTGCCGTTGGCAAGTATTGTCAGCTAAACGACCGACTCGATAGGGCATACTTATCGTATTTTCCGCCTTGCAATTGACCCTGCTGGTATTGAGCATCGCCAATGGCGGGGCGTACAAAGCATACTTAGTCTCTGCATCAGCTTTGGGCTTTATATCGAGTTTAGGACTCGTCGCCCTGTCTCCTCTGGAGCATACAAGGTCGCCAAGGCCCTCGATATTGCTCAGCTTTTACCTTACCCTCACGCTACTCCTGGACGTTGCGCAGACCCGTACCTTGTGGTTAGCCTCAAAGCACCAGACAGAAGTTACGTTTTCCAGGGTCTTTACATGTGCCTTGGCTTTCAAAGCAGTGTCTCTGCTCCTGGAGTCACAGAACAAGGCGCGATGGATATCCTGGGATTCGAAGGAACACAGCCCAGAAGAGACAAGTGGTCTGTTTGGGCTAGGTGCATTCATCTGGCTGAATCGCCTCTTTCTGTCTGGGTATGCGAAGGTCCTGAAAGTTGGCGACCTCTACCCTCTTGACCCAGCCATGTGTGCCGAGACTTTGGACAAGAACCTGGAACGGCACAGAGACAAGTCGGTGTCTGCAAAGCGCCATAATAAATATGGTCTTGCCCAAGCGCTGATGAAGACTCTTACCGTTCCGATATTGTTACCGGTCATTCCGCGAGCAGCAATGGCTGTGTTCCAGTTCTGCCAGTCATTCCTAATCAACACTCTTCTCAGCTATCTAGAGAACCCAGATCCATCCAAGAACAGCGGGTACGGGCTTATCGGAGCAACGATCCTCATATATCTCGGCATTGCTATCACATTCGCACTCTACTGGTACTACCAGGAGCGTGCGATGTACATGGCCAGAGGAGCACTGGTCGCGGCAATCTACAGGAAAACCACAGAGGTGGGCCTCCCTGCAGCCGACAACTCTGCACTTACGTTGATGAGTGGTGACATCGAGCGCATAATCGGCGGATTCCTGAACATACACGAGCTATGGGCCAACACGGCACAGGTTGCCGTTGCATGCTGGCTCCTCTCACAGCAGATCGGTTTGGCATTCCTTGCTCCCCTGATCGTGGTTGGCGTCTGTGCCGCATGTTCCACAATCCTGGCCCGACTCACCGGGCCACGTCAAAAGGCCTGGATGGAGCAGATCCAGAAGCGGGTCGGGCTTACTTCCACTGTGGTTGGACAGATGAAGAATTTGAAGATGTCGGGTCTTGCTGCCCCCATAAGCAAATTGGTTCAGCAGATGCGTGTTGACGAACTGAGAGCCGGGGCACGATTCCGGGTGATTCTGTCCTTCACGGCAACCCTCGGTGTTACTCCTCTTTGCCTCTCACCAGTAATGGCCTTTGCATTTGCAGCTCGTGGCCTCGGGGTGACGACGATTTTCACTTCAATGTCCTATATCGTCCTACTGGCAACGCCGCTGTCTGTTCTCTTTCAGTCAATACAAACACTAATGGCGGCCTTTACATGCCTCGACCGGATTCAGGTGTTTTTGGAGAAGGACGATCGTCGAGACTTCAGAGTCGCTACTCCATCAACACAACAGGACGAGTCAAGGACAGTCAACAGTCTCGGGGACACAGTAGGGAGTAAGGCTGTTATCTCGCCCTCATACGCGGTTGAGATATCAGGTGGATCTTTCGCGTGGAATTCAGACCGATATGTGCTTGCAAGCATCGACCTCAAGATTCCCACCGCAGGCCTGACTGTTATCATTGGGCCTGTCGCTTCTGGAAAGTCAACATTATGCAAAGCGCTGCTCGGCGAGACTCCTGTGGCACGGGGAACAACACGAACTTCTTTTGCTGCTAATTCGACTCGAGTCGGATACTGCGACCAGACTCCCTACCTCTCCAACGCCACCATTCGAGAGAACATTGTTGGATTCTCACGGTTTGACAAGGACAGATACGACGAGGCTGTTGAAGCAGCCGTGCTACGTCATGACCTGGACGTCCTGCTCCCGCAAGGA
This sequence comes from Diaporthe sp. PMI_573, assembly GCA_021399435.1. Classification (NCBI taxonomy): domain Eukaryota; kingdom Fungi; phylum Ascomycota; class Sordariomycetes; order Diaporthales; family Diaporthaceae; genus Diaporthe; species Diaporthe sp. PMI_573. The sequence goes on along the minus strand of JAJTUP010000093.1, from coordinate 194,830 downwards.
GACCAGACCCGAATCGGCACTGACGGCATTACCCTAAGCGGTGGCCAGAAACAGAGGGTCTGCCTTGCCAGAGCCCTGTACCATGGCACTGATATCGTGATCTGCGATGACGTCCTCCGAGGGCTTGATGCCGATACGGAGGACCAGGTTTTCCGGAAAGTGTTCTCGGCCGATGGCATCCTCCGCCGCAGGAGAGCAACTATGGTGTTGTCTACACATTCTGTGAGATATTTGCCATTTGCTGACCACATCATTGCTCTGAATGAGAAGGGGACGATCTCTGAGCAGGGCACATTTCACGAACTGGTATCCAATCGGGGCTATGTCTATAGCCTTAATGTTGAGGATAAAGCCCGTCGGAAGTCCGATGATGGGCAAAGTATTTCAACAGGTGCGACGGAACAGGGGGTAAAGTTGAAGCTGACTACCAGAAATACCCACGGAGACACAGATAAGTCAGAAAAAGATGACCACAGCCGTATGTTTGGTGACGTTCAGGTCTACAAGCATTACTTTGCTCGCATCGGCATCTTGTCCAAACTGGCATTTCTGGTGTCTGCCGTGGCTTGGGGGTTCTTCTACAGCTTCCCAAATGTTTGGCTGACCTTCTGGTCTGACGATATCGCATCTGCGCACCCTGATCACTCGACCTCCTTCTTTCTCGGATTCTACGCTCTGTTCCAGATCTGCATTCCGATTTCTTTGCTCATTATGAGCCTGATATGCTTCACAAAGATTGTACACCAATCTGGGTCTAGACTGCACCAGGATGCATTGACTACAGTCATCTCAGCGCCCCTTAAGTTCTTCTCCAGGACGGACACAGGAACCATTACCAATCTTTTTTCCCAAGACATGACTCTGGTTGACGGCAGGCTCCCGATGGCTCTATCGAACATGTCTCTTTATGTCTTCTCATCATTGGGCCAGGCTGCTGTGATAGCCACATCTTCCCCATACCTTGCCATCACGTATCCATTCCTATTTGGACTTCTGTATGTCATACAGAAATTCTACCTCCGCACATCGCGACAGATGCGGCTTTTGGACCTCGAAATGAAAGGCCCACTCTAGTAAGTCCAGCTGATACTAATGTTCGAAACCAAATGCTAACGACCGCAGCTCTCATTTCATTGACACGATCAAGGGATTAGCAACCATCCGCGCATTTGGATGGATTTCGGAAAATACCCACTTGAACAGAACCTATCTGGATACATCCCAGAGACCAGCCTACCTCCTAGCCATCATCCAGCATTGGCTGGGCTTCGTGCTCCGGCTCATAGTTGCGATTCTCGCCGTCGCCATTGTCACACTGGCCACGCAGCTAGGCTCCAACACAGCTTTCACGGGCGCCAGTCTTGTGACACTGATGAGCTTCTCTGAAGGCTTGATGTACGTCATCACCATGTACACGCTTCTCGAGACGTCCATCGGTGCTGTTGCCAGGTTGAAGAGCTTCAGCGAGAAGGTTCAGCCAGAAGGACATGGTAGCGAAACACTGGTCCCGCCACCGTTCTGGCCACAAGGAGGGATTAGGCTGAACAATGTGTCGGCCACATACGCGTAAGTGTACCAAGACATCCCGAAAGCTCGACCACTACTAAAAGAATACTTTGCTAGGGACATGAGCATCGAGTCACCGGTATCATCAGATTCTGATGCCGCTGGGGGTGAGAACCCGGGCAGCGATAGCACCAGCACAGAACAGCAGCCATTGGCATTGAAAAGCCTGGACATCATCATACGTCCCGGCGAGAAAGTCGCCATATGTGGCCGAAGCGGAAGTGGAAAGTCATCCATAATATCACTGCTTCTCCGGCTTCTGGATCCTCTCCCCAGTTGTACTGAAAGCATATTTATCGATGACACACCTCTTCAACTGGTCGATCGTACCAGCCTCCGGGAGCGCATCCTCACAATTCCCCAGGATGTGGTATTCCTGCCAGACGGTTCCTCATTCCAGATGAACCTGGACCCATTTGGTGTATCCTCTGAGGAAGACTGCTGGGCTGTCCTGGATTCCGTCGGACTGAGGAACTTGGTTGAGGAACATGGGGGTCTTGCAGCGGGGATGGATGTTGTCATGCTGTCTCAGGGGCAGAAACAGCTGTTCAATCTTGCTCGCGCCCTTCTAAGGCACAGAAGCAGGGCCCGAGACACGAGGAACAGCTATGGCGACACCGGCGCGATGCAACGCGGGATTCTTCTCCTCGACGAGTTCAGCTCTGGTGTCGACCATGACACCGATAGGGCCATGCAGAAGATTATCCGAGAAGAATTCGGGGATTACACGGTCATTATGATTAGCCATCGGCTGGATGTTGTCATGGAATATGATACAGTCGTCATGATGGATGCTGGTAGTATTGTGGAGACAGGGCGGCCTTCGACATTAATCGAAACGGAAGGATCCAGGTTCAGGGAACTGTGGATGGTCGGGCGCGAGGGGACCTGAACACACAATACAATGCGCCAGGAGTTTTATACAGTTTCATAACAATTAACACAGCAGTACTGAGGTGGCTGGATACCAACACAGAGGAGGACGATAACACATTTCATTAGCATTGGCAGCCTAGACCAAACATTCCGAAGCCAGTCTTATATGGAGTGCACCTGCCAATACGGTATAATCTGCCAAAGCTCTTCCTCCTACGATGTACTCTAACCCCTGCCACCGATGATATACTGGCGCATCCGGGACAACCTCGATGCCGCCTCGCTTTCAGCAAACCCAGTATCATGAGGCCCTAATCGGAAGCCTGCAAATATGGCACTATGGCCGAGTGGTCTAAGGCGATAGACTCGAATGTTCTCGGGATATTGAGATGATCTATTCTCTTCGGAGGCGTCGGTTCAAATCCGACTGGTGTCGCACACTGTTTATTTTGCACTTTTTTTTATCATTAGTTGCGCTTCCCAGTGCTTGATTGTGTGATTAAATGTCATTCTGGCCAAATATCAATAATGGCAGAGTTTCTCAGGCTGACAGAGTGGGGACGAGGGTTGCCAAGCTTTGCACGTTGAGTGTCACCGAATTTCGTGCTCACAGGATCACCAAAGTTCACGGTAAATGCCTCCTACTAAAAGCAGTTAGACACATAGCTGTGGGAATAGGCGTCGGGAACACGTTGCCAATATGGACTCATACTGCATATAAGCTCAACGATGACAGTTACAGGTAGTTTGCTCACAATGCGGACATCGTTCCAAGGAAAGCATTCCACCCCGAAATTTTTCAATGCTTCAACTAGGATGTTGAACTCTCTAGCGAAGAGTGAGTTCTCGTTCTGGAAGATTCAGGAGCATAGCTCTGTCACCCTTATGTTCAAATGCCCCAAGTCTGTAATAAAAGATATCTCCAGTCTCAGGATCTCGTTCTGGTGCAATGAGGAGACCGCCAAGAGCACCCCTGGCAGTGTTGTCATGTATGGTTGTCAAGAGGAGACAAAGACTACTTTCAAGTTTGCGACCCTCGACATCACTATTTCTGGGCACCCAATCCAGCCATAAGTCAGTGCGGCCGTAGGTGCCAGATGCTTCCCATCTGTTTGGCCATCTGCCCGAATCTTTAACGTGATGGGCGCTCTCTAGCTTCAATGGTACTGGTCGGAACTTTCCAGAGAGGGTAATCGACGAACCGAATGCGACCGATACCATGGCATTTTTGTGAGAGGGTTGCAAGTCCGTTCTGATGACTCGAATCGTAGTGTGAGTACCGCTCACGAGGCAATCGACACCCGCATTTCGAGACGCCCAACTCCAGGAGGGTGCAATGTATTTCTTCCTATCCCGCAAGAATCCCATCAATTCGGTGAGTGACAATGTCGGTTTATTGCATACCCAACGGAGTTGCCATTCGAAGTCATCATTCTGCCACAGCCCCACAAGATAATTTTCTGGCTTTCCTTCCTCAATTTTGCGGCTTTCGATGAACTTGGCCGCGCCGGCTATTGCTTTAAGTCTGTCCGAGGCCTCTGTAAGCGCCCTCGACGAGTAATTACGTATGGCGTTGAACCAGAACCACATAGATGGTTTCAAAACCATGAATGGGTTAGACTGGCGTCGTCCATCCTCTAAACGAATTCCTTTGCTGCACCTGAACTGCAGTATTTTGTTGCCAAAGACAACTTGCCGTGTGGACATGACCTCCTCTTGCCACACCCAAGCACGAGTCTCCCATGCCGACCCCGCAAGGTCTTGTTGTCCTGGGAACATAGGTTCTCGTTGCTCGAGTCGAACAGAGTATTGACCAGAGATACTGGGATCGATTGTAGATCGGAAGTCAACAGTCACTATTTGATCAATGGGCCGTTCAAGAAAATGCTGCGCAGACGAAGAGCATTTGGCAGCGCTGATAGTGACTTGCGAGTGCGCGAAAACATCACACATTGTGATTGCTTGAGCCTCCCAGTCATCGTGATCATCCTGCACGATGCAAAGGGCATCAATCCAAAGATATGGGATTCCAAGCTTTCGGGCAACATGAATCGCATCCTGGAAGGTCGCCGGCATGCTTTGTATGTCGATGCCTGTCGTCTTGTGCTCGTACTTGTTCGCTTGAGTGGTTTTCATTGTGAGTGAGTCACCCCAACAATAACTGAGCGTGGCGTATTGTAGCTGAGTTTTGGGAGGACACAAGGAAAGAATCTCGCCGCTCTCTATGAGTCTTGCTGAAGCGTTCTTGGGGTCTCTGAGATCCAATAAGCGCCTAGGTGCAAATGTGGTCTCGGTGGTCTTTTTCTTGCATTCTGGATGGTCCCTGTTGCATTCGTCAATGCACTGTCTCATGAAGCCAACGTTTCGGTCAGACGTTGGCCCATCAGGATCCAATGGTGTGGTTTCGATTCCGAGCCATTCCTGGCACGGCCCTTGATACGCGAATTCGTCGATTAGCTGATGCTGTCCATCAAAGAACCTTGTGAGACGTACCCGGCCAAGCCACTACATCGAATTCGTAGACGTGCGCTTCGTTCGGCTCCTGATCTGGGCAAAAGACAAGCACCGCCAGGCTGTCAAGCATCTGCCCGGACGGTTGAACTGTAGCTTCATCTTCATAATCAAAAATGGTACGATATTCACTCCATTCGTACTGTAGAGTGAAATGGAGTGTTGAACCTTGATTGTTCCACCAAGTACAGTCTTTGTATTCTTTTTCGAAGAGAGCTCTCAGTGTCGAACACAGTTGACAGGTTCCGACGGCTGATTCAGGAAGTTCAAGCATGCTAGGAACCGTCACCAGACGTTTGTGGTGGTCCCCAGCACAGAAATGACGGTACTGATCCGTGCGATGCACGCTAGAACCTTCGAAGCCATAGCCCGTACTACCCAGTCTCCATCCGAATGCGTCCATACTTGCTTCCCTGTGAGTGCGGATTCCGTCGGTTCCAGTATCTTGCCAATCGTTGCGTTCAAAGCCGGAAAGATCCAAGACAGTTCTTCCATTCGAGGTATCCACCCGTGTGGTTCCGCCGGCAAGCTGATCATCGATTGTTAGGGCCCGCAGGCAGAGGCTGCATAGATCATTGCTGCCGGTGTCCATTTTCTATGCGGCCTCCGAAGTTTCTCGAAGATCATCAGCTTTCAATCCAGTCGATGTTACCCTTGCGGATGGTGGGTGGAGGAGAATGCGTGCCTTCGCACATGCTCTAAACAACTGATCTACAGCATGAATTAAGTATTGTTCGTCACACTCTGACGTGGCACAAAGGAGCTGGGAAGCTCGCACCAGATTGTCGTGAATATGGGTCCATGCAGATGTTCCGAGGTTGCTCTGCGTCAAATGCATGGCGTCTGCGTGGTTGAGTTGGCAATATTGCTTCATATGGTGAAGCGCCGGATTACTCCGTACATCGTTCCCTTCATGCCAAGCCAGGCTTGCACATTCGAATGCGAGCTCAGAAAATTGGCCCAGTATTTCCACGAAACGGAGTGAAGACCTCAAATGGTGGACGATCGCTGAGCTGGAAATTGAGCGAAGTTGGGCCGGGCTGGGCTGAGCTGAGCTGGGAGCGCTCTCGAGTTCAATTACTTGAGGTTGCTGCAGGCGATGCTTTTTCGGTATCACAAGTAAGACATGGGCACCGTGTCAGAATACATAGACAGACGGTGGCGCCGCGTAATCAACTCGGGCATCGGCATGTCATGCGGCCGCTGATTCTCATATCCGGTGCCTCGACGAGCGACAGGAAATACCAGAATACAGACTGAGAGCCGGGATTTCTCAAGCTATCACTTCAGAGCATGGATATTCGCAGTAGGGTATTTTATATGCGGATGCAAAGAATACAAATCTGAATATTGAACATAGATATAGGTGGGATCGACGTAGATATAAATGCTAGGAGTTGCACTGCAACTGGGATCTAGACTCCTGGGCTCTTAGTTAGAATGCGTATGTCACCATCTCCTAAAATTGGCTGATGTCGCATTTTCCTGTAAACGGGAACAGAACCCAGTGTCTTCTCGTACAAGAAGGCAGGAACGCGAACGAGAAGGCTGCCTCACAAGGCGGACATGGCTACACAAGGAACCGTGCGGTCTACCGTCACAGCATTTACGTAATCACAGTCTTCAAGCAATCCTTCTTCCTCGAAACCATCTATTAATTTCTGCGTAGTGCTACGAGGACAGAGGTCGAGGAAGCCCGAACTATGAAGTTAGAGAAAGAGCTGGGGGCGATCTCAGAGCTGTTCTTATGTTGCCGGCCTCAATGGGAGAAGGAGCACCCTGGGTGGTCGACTTATTCCCGCTGTTGAAAACGTCATCCTCGGCAGAAGTGGGGAGCCCGTTATCGATGTCACCGTCATCTTCATTCAGGAGCGCAGTGGCGATATATCCGGGGTAATCTTCTGACTCCTCAGTCCATCTCTCATCTGACTGTTTCTGTTGTGGGTGCATCAGTTGTCTGATGCGAGGACCCGTTTCGTCGGCCGTGTCCTCGGTGTATTGGGCTGGCAAGACAGCGAATTGACTTCCATGGCAACCTCTCAGCGATGGCTCATTGCTTGCTCAAGCCTCTTGTCGGTATAGGCCCGACCCTTCTCGTCGTCCTTGTGCTGGAGCCTGTTCCATTCATCCAAGAACAAATCTGTCATCTCTCGATTTGACCTCGGCGCTGTTGACAAGGAAACTGAAACAGAGCAGAGCGTTGGCCAACGAGTCCCACTCGACCTTGACGGGGCGTACCCGCCGCCACAATAGGCTTTACAACCGTAACTTACTCCATGGTATCGATGTGCCTCATTATTTTCATCAATTCACCCAGAACCCTGTAGAAAATATAGAAAGTTACAACAGGGAGAGTAGTTCATACAAAGTCGTAAACCATACAAAGGAAACTGAAGTACGGCACAGTCAAACCTTTCCGCATCCAAACTTGTGCCAGGTAAGGAGTGTGTTGTTGAGCCAATCCCGGGCTCGGCGGACAAATGAGTGACAGCCAGTCGACAAACATCCTCTGGCATTTTACCATTCTTCCCTTCAGGCGTTGAAGCTTCGAGCATGTCTCCTGGCGGTACCGCCGCCGGCATTGTTACCAGTCCCTTCGTCGTCATCACCTGTGCCCTGACCTGTGCCCTGGCCGGTGCCAGCACCAGTTCCAGCTCCAGTAGCGGGCGGCGTAACAGGCGCAGTAGCAGGCGTCGTCGAGGATGTATTAGTCGCACCATTGGCCATCTGGAAAGCAATAACTCCGCCAAAGGGGCCAGCAGCATTATTGTTGGCAATCTTCAGGAGGCACACGCCCGTCTGGCCGTTGACCTGGCCTGTGCAGGTCGTGCCCGCGGGGATGGTGAACGCGACGTTGAAGTCCTGGTTGACGTTGGTGGCGCGCTTGGTGATGACGCCCGTGTTCTCCAGCAGCGACCGGACGTACGACTTCTTACTGATGCTGCGCGGGCAGTTGCCGTTCCTGCCCGGCACGTCGGCCGTCGTCTCGGCCAGGGTGCCGTCGGCGAAGGCGCCTGTCGCGGTGGGGTCGACTACGGCCTTGACGGAGCCGCAGCCGTCCGAGGTCACGACGTGGAAGACGCCTGTGATCTGGTTCTGGACTTGCGGGAGGTTTCCGCCGCCGGAAAGTTCCTGGGTATGCCTTGTGAGCTTGGCTATTTCGGTGATGAGGTTGTCTTTGTCTGTCTGTCTGCGAGCGTACCTGTGCCTGTGCGACCATGTCGACCGTGTTCTTACCACCGCCCGTGGTCTTCCCGAGACCGTTTGACTGGATGTTGGTCCTGCCGAACACAGTGGTGTCGACTTCGGTCTGGTATTTGTCAGTCATCACTATCAGGAGGCACTGGTCTGAACGAATCAATGTCCTCGTCACTTACAACTTTGTTCCTTCCGGGACCAGGAACAACGGCACCCTGGATCGCCAAACCCGTCGTGTTTCCAGGATTTCCGGGTGCATCACCTGTCATCATGGCCACCTTGCCGTGTGCGGCGACGAGGGGCACAAGGAATAAAATGAGAGCCTTGGACAACATGTTGGAGGCTGTGGAAACGCCAAGCCGATGATTGGAGTTAGGTGATCAGGTATTAGATTGAGGATTCCCAGTAGAGAGGGTAATCAAGGCACTGCCTCGAACCTTTTATGACAAAATTGGTGAGGGAATGACTGCCACGGAGAAGAAGACTGACTACAGCCAGATTCTGGTGCTACTCATGAATGGTTGGGAGAAGTCTTCATTCTTTTATACTCCAGTCTTGATAACATTAAGCGGTGATCACCAGAATTTACAGCAGCCTGAGCAGGAATGATCGTCATAATAGGCCGACAAAGTATTCTTTCCCTGATGCACATTCCCCTGGTGCATGGAACCCGGTAAGCTTTCCATTGTGCATGGCTCTGGAAGTATGATTGTGTCTTCGTGATAGCTTCACGACAGAACACATGACATAACTCGCATATAAACCGCCGTGACTACACACCGTTCATATGCCAAGGCGTATGGGCTGGGATGCAGTCATACAAGACTTGTCAATATCATTGGACGTGGTAGTTCGTGCCGAAGTCAAATCCAACTAAGCATAATGACAGGCTTGGAACGTCTTGGTGAAAGCCCTGACAGCTCACGACCAGCATCAGGCATGGTAGTTGCTCGCGTGGCCGGGTACCTGGGCACGAGCATCAAGGCGCCTACCATCTTAGCATTATGCGGCCATTATTCCGCGACGATCGGAGACCAGGCGAAACCGATATTGGAAAGCAAAAGGGCTCAATATCTCACCAGATGCACGACTTTCTTGGGGAACAAAGTATGTCACGACTCACCACATGTGCGATAACCCAACGAGCCAGTTGGTGGCACGAGGGAAACCGGGCGAAACCGAGCCAACTGAACAATTCGAACCTTTGGAGATGCACGTAAACTTTGTATATAAGCCGCAAGGTAGCATTGGGATGGCTTGGGCCTTCATCTGGTCTGGCCCAATGTCGTGAAACCAGGGCTCGGCGACAGACGAAACGTTTATGCCCGGGCGCTCGACACCATCACAAACAAACACAACGAGGATTGTTGGAGCATAGAATAAAGTGATCAGTGTGCAGCTCGCGTAACACCGGGTTCCCTGGACGTTTCCTTTTATCCCTGCTTTGATCCTTCGAATCCGCCTCCGATCATGAGGATCATTGATCCCCATGGGGTCTTGGCTCCCGCGTGTGTCAAGTGCTTGATTTCCTCGGCACCTCGTGTCGAATTACCGGACCACTGCCTGTCAAGAGTGCTGAGAGCGTGGTTCGTTCGGTAAATCGGTTGACAGTCGGATGTCAGGTCTTGACTGGCCGTCAGCTACATATGCGATGGTTTCAAACGCCACCGACAAAACTTTCACGACCCTACCCACACCGTATGGTGGATATACCAAGGATCAATTAATTGAAAAGAGTACAAAACCCTTGTGACTGCGCTTGAGTGGATGGTCAAGGGAATGTAACATAAGCCTTTCGACTTTTGAACTGTCAAGCAGCCATAGTTCGTAATGTGTCCTTCACAGCGTGCCACCCCGCTTCGAGAAGCGCCGACGGGCTGGGTTGGGCTAGGAACGTTTCACTTTAATCACTTAAATGCTGGATCTGCCCGCACGCTCGTGCTCAGCATAAATGAAGCTTAATTGAACGTCACATTTCCGGAGGAGACAGCCGTGAAGGAGGTCAAGTAAGTTGAGCCTCCAGACGAAGAAGTGTTGCGATGGGCAGGTCCGTGAGCTCTCTTTCATGGTGCCTGACTGTGAGGCAGACAAATCAAGTCAAATTAAGATTTAACGCACTGAGCAGGCCCACGGAGGAGCACCATTTTCCATGATACGACCCCGGGTTTCACTCTATGTCTAGCTAGACCTTTGATTCGCTGCTACACATGTTCAATTGCCGAGCGGCGACTGCCCACCTGCATCGTTGACACTGCCATATCCGCCCACATAATAGCCCGCCGGCACTTCGCCCGTCCCTGTGCCGCTGCGGTTCGTCGGGGCTGCAGGCCACTCGTCCAAGGTCTTTGCCTCGCCGCTCAGGGTAAAGTTCAAGGTTGCCAGGCCTGGCTCGACGTCGAGGAGGAGGCTGTAGGAGCCAGGGTAGAGGACCCTGTTGCCGTTCTCGTCGACGCGGGACAGGCTCCCCAGGGTGAGGTTGAGTGCCAGCTGTGCCGAGTCGGACGCGGAGATGTTGTGCGCTCTTCCGTATGAGACTAGGGTCTTCAGGGGGTGTGGAGCTGGTCCGAAGTCGCCCTTGAGGAAAAGGAGCGCGCTGTAGTCGGATGTGACATCGCCGGTGTTGGTGACTGTGGTGGCAACCGAGGCAAATGGGCACAGGTCCAGGTATTCTTCCGTGCAGTTCGAGGCGAGACTTGCGATATCGAAGCTCTCCCCTGAGCCGGGCAGACTGATCTCGGCGTCAAAAGTGGTATAGTGTAAGCCATACCCAAACCCAAACGCCGCATCGCCGTCATACCACCGATACGTCCGGCCGGGAAAGCTGTTTGCCGCGTCAGGCCGCAGAGCCATGTCGGTCATGGGCACGGCCGCGGTGTAGCTCGAAGGGTACTGCGTGACGGGCAGCCTGCCCGCGGGCGACTGCTTGCCAGTGATGATGTCCAGGAGCGCGACGCCTCCGTCCTGGCCTGGGTAGCCACCCCAAAGCAGGGCGCCAACGCCCGGGTTGTCCGCGATGGGGGAGCTGTCGAGCTGCCCGGCTCCGAGCTCGACAACCACCATGGGCTTGCCCATCAGGGCTAGCTCCCCGATGACGTCGAGCTGGGGCCCCGACCATGAGATGCTCACCCTGTCGTTCCCCTCTGATTCGGTATCCTCGTCGATGCCCCCGAAGTACAGGATGACGTCCGCGGCGTCAGCTGCCTCCGAGATCGAGTCCCAGCTGTTGGTTGTTGGGTCTTGGTAGCCTGGGCCGGCGGAGTAGAAGACCGAGTTGTTGCCCAGCAGTTGCTGTGCCGCGTACAATGGTGAGCGAAGATAGGGAGCCACGCCGAAGTAGTTCCCTTGGAGCTGTTTCGTGGCGGCGGCCCAGTCGCCGATGACTGCGACAGTCTTCCCCTCGAGATCCAGGGGCAAAGTGTTGTTATTCTTGAGCAGCACCGTACCCGCGACTGCCGCAGTGTAGGCGAGCTGCTGTGCCTCAGGGGTGTCAACATCCTCCCAGCCTAGCGAGCGGTAGGGTTGCGACTCGGCCGGGTCGAAATACCCAAGCTTGACCAGACTGCCGTACAGGCGAGTCACTGCGGTGTCCAGGTCCGTGTCGTTGATGAGAGCCTGATCATATGCCCCCTGGAGGTGGTGGCTGTAATACGTCCCGCAGTTGAGGTCCGTCCCAGCCTTCAGCGAGGCGGCGGCAGCACCCTCGCGGCTTGTCGCCCACCGGTGCGGAAGGAAGACATTCTGTACGGCGTCGCAGTCCGACGTGACCCAAAAACCGTCGTCGTTCCCACCGGTCCAGTTCCAGTGGTCCCGGAGCACATCGTTCAGGAGCCAGTCGTCCGCACACGTCGGCACACCGTTGACGGCGTTGTAACTGCACATAAACGCGCCGACCTTCGCGTCACGGGCACATGCCTGGAATGGGGGCAGGTAGTACTCGACCATGTCCTGCGTGGAGATGGACGCGTCGAACTGGTACCTATAGTTGCCGTTCCAGCTCTCGACGTCGTACCCTGCAAAGTGCTTGCACGTCGAGACAACCTTCTTGTACTTGCCGTCCTTGTTGCCGGCAGAGTCTCCGGTTCCTTCCAGGCCGGCGATGAGGGCCTTCACATAGCTGCTCAAGTGGAAGGGGTCCTCACCCGGCGTCTCTTGGCCTCTTCCCCATCTCGGGTCACGGAAGGGGTTGATGTTAGGGGTCCAAAAGTCAAGACCGGCGCGGCCTGCATTGCTGAACGCCCTGGCCTCCGTGGAGACGACCGTCGCGACGGCGTGCACGAGGGCATCGTCGAAGGCTGCCCCGAGAGTGATTGGCTGGGGGAATGAGGTTGCGTACTGGAACTCGGCCCCGCTGTCTGGGTTGAAGCTGACACCGGGGGAGTTGGCGACACCGTGCAGCGCTTCATTCCACCACTCGTATGGAGGGAGGCCCAGCCGAGGCACGCCTGGGGAGTTGCTGATGGTGGCGTTGATCTTCTCCGCGGTGGTGAGGATGGCGACGAGTGCTTTGGCCCGAGTCACGGCATCTTGAAGCGGGTGTCAGTCTTGGGAATGGCTATGTTGAGGTCATTGTTCTTTATGGTCAAGCATCTCACCTAAGGATGTGTCACACACTGAGTTGTTTCCCAGCGGACCCGAACTACTACAGTCCGGGAAGTTTGATGCTGCCAGTGTGGTGCTGCCGAAGGCAACGAGGCCACCGAGGAGGAGGGAAGACTTCGCCATTGTCAGAGTGGAAGTCTCGGAAAGAGCCTCTGCCAGACCCAGCAATAACAACTCCTGCTGATGCTGCCGTTCGACACTTATATAATATTCACAGTCGTCGTGCAAAGCAAGGGCATTATCCGCGGGCATTTACCGGACCATCGTCTGTTCCCAACATTACACGCGTATAGCCCATGATTCCCCGCGTGTATAGTGGAGGCATTATTTGGGGAAGAGTCGTACGTCGTCACGTCGTGTGGGGGAAACTGGAGTAATTTCCCCTCGCGCATGGGCGTGACATCGCCCTCGACGTTGCTTCCCATCGGAAGCGACCCACTCATGGTTCACGAGATCGTTACTTTGGGGTGAAGTCTCAGTCGGATCGGTTCATTGCAGGGAGCTAATGTCCAGATCCAGCCTCACCGACCCGACATTCTCCCGAGCGTTTGGAGTAGGGCCGAAAACAGCGAGTCAACGTCGTACAGTTGGATGGGGCAGATCGCCATTTAACCGCTGCCGCCATTTTACCCGCTGCAAGGGGGCACGGCCCTTAGCGGGTCACCCACGATCACTTACACTGCTGCGGATGTGCCGGTGCGTCACAAACTCCACCTTTTGTACCTGGGTTTATCGAGTCCTATGGGTAGCCATTCTGGAAGAATGGTATATTGTTTAGTCATAAATTTACACAAAACGAGGCTTGGCAAGAATCAGGTCAAAGACTTGAAAACGCCTTTCGATAATATTCTAAATGAATTGGTGGAGAGAATAAAGAATGTTATAACCATGGGCTCGGATTAGAGTACTATCATTACGTTGATAGTGTTGACTGTGGATCTAAAGTAACGCATCTCTATTTTCTCCCATCATGGTGCTCATCGGCTGTCTCAAGCCATCGAACACCCAGCACAGTTAAACATGAATAATCAAATCTTGTCACTTATACAGGTCCAAATTCATGTTCACACTGTAGGCCACTGAACCTTTTCCGGGGCCTGTACCACACCCGGACACGGAATTGCAAGACCTGTCAACAAGCACATCATCCCCGCCTTTGCCACACATAATAGCTTCTCAACGAGAACGGCTTCGGCGTGATGTCCTAACGTATCAAAGGTTCATGATACCCGTGAGGAGTCCACGAATTTTTGGAATGCTGGTGACACGAGCAAGCTTGTCATATAGCCCGAGGTTCTCACCATAGGCCTGCATCACAACCTCTGCGCGGCCTTTTCCAAGAACGTTAGAAGGATAGCACCATATGCGTGTCTGGTCGTAAGCATCCAAGCCCAAGGTTCAACGTATTTGACTGCACGATGCCGCTCGATCGCAAGTCTCAGGTGCTATGACGACTCTCTGCATACAGGCAATGGAGCTTGATGATAGCAGAGCCCACAAATTACAACAAGCCCTTTCGACAATATTTGATAAGTGGTCAATAAGTCTAACAAGCTGTCTATGATGATATTAAAATTGTCAAGTTAACAAAGTAAGCTACTACATGAATATCACCAGATATAAAAGCACAGTAAATGCGTGGAAGACAGGAGAGAGCTGCCAGAAGACAGAAAAGGACATCAGGACAGGAGACCATGTCACAGACTCAATCGATGTTGAAATCACAGGGGATAGAATATTGAAAACCGCGGAAAATTAGCCTTAGATCCGGCGAACCCACTGCTGTACCTAGCGAACGCGGAAAGCTTCCCCTTGTTCTGAAGTCGTCTCTTCCAGGGCAAATAGTCAATGTGAGTGGGCGGGAACAAAAGGACATGGAGACAATTCACAGCTTGGGAAAGACACGGCATCATCTACAAACCAAAAATAAAATATTTCATGTTACTAACAGGCACATTAGACGCTCCTTCGAATCCTTGTGGCTGGTCTTGTCTGGATTGCGGTCAAAACCCGCAGATTGCGCTGGCCTTTCACAGCCAAGGGTAGGCTAGACCGGAGTGGACTTTGGCATTAAATTTGTTCGAAGTTCCACTTGCTCGCAATTCAAGAATAAGATCTTGACTTGCTGTGTAAGCCCACAGGAACCGTTTTCGTGAGGGCTGGCCGACTGCGGCCCGACGCTCCACGGGACTACTCCACCCCAGCCAACCAACAACAACAAACCACCGCCTTGTCCTGCGGCACGTATAACTACGCCACCTTAGCAGAGTCTGGGCCCATATTTTAGATTACTGCCAATTGTTTCACTCCTGTAAGCAAAAAAACTACACCTGCACATGAGTAGGCTGCACGAGACCCCCGCTCATACACACATCGCCATCCGCACCATTTTGTCAACACCACGAGTTCTCGGCCCAACTCGCACGCTATTGAGTCATCGCTCAAGACCACTATTAATCACTGGTCAACATTATTCGAACTTGACTACTCATCGACTTTTTCACCCCAAAATTTCTAGGAAGCGACCTGAAGACGCAGACATGGAGCCCGCGCCGCATACTCCACGAGACACACTGCCAGAAACTCGTAGTTCCGCTCGTCTCAACAAAATCACCTTCTGGCATGCTCCCGAGGACCCAGATAAGCCGAATCTGCCCTATATTCCTGGTTTCTCTATCCAGCTCTCCCGACACGCACCGCCACCCGCGTTCTCCACGGTTGAGGAGCTTCAAGATTTGGGACATCAAGAGCGACCCAGACTTTCAGAGAAATACCTGAAAACAGTGGCGCATAGTGAAGCGGTTGTTGCCAACCCGCCAGAGGAGGGCACTCCACTTCCTTCCCAGGCTGAAACGGCTCAGCTGGTCATAACCTCGCCAATTGCTATCGGGTCTGCTCGAGGTCCCCAGATTGTGGCGTGCAGAGTCACTCCACAGGAAGGAGTTTCATTCACAGCAGTTGCAAAGTTATACGACCCCCTTTACTACAATTTCGAGCATAGTATCGGCAATTATCCACGAGACACTGTTTTTGAAGCCGATGAACATTATATGGTTGAGACCTGGGCTTATAGAACCCTTGAAAAAGCTAACCAGACCGGTTCTTTTGCCCCAAAATATTACGGATCATGGACATTCACTCTTCCTATCGTCCTGAAAGGGGTACACACGGAAAGACCTATTCGCTTGATTCTCATTGAGCAGCTTAACGGTGTTAGCATTCAAGCATCTCGTATTCAAAACAGCTATAGTCGGGAGGCGGCTAAAGACGCATTCCACTATCCTGAAGAGTACCGGCTTGAAGTGCTTGCGCGGGCTATGGATGGGTATGTCAGGCAAATGAAGGCCGGGGTCAGGCAAAGTGATTTTGCAGGACGCAATATTGTCCTTGTTCCAAATGAAAATCCCACTGCACAGTCAGAAATGATTGGTGGTCTCTATCTACCCCGAATTGTACTTATCGACTATAACAACGCGGATTTAGAGGACTCGCCATCTGATAACGTCGATCCGCGGCCGACCAATCCAGCCCGGACTTTCTGGGGGCCATATCTGTGGTCTGACATTGCCGGCTGGGTTCCAAGCACATGGAAAGACGGTGAGGCTCAACAAGAGTGGCTGCTAAAGAGATTTTGCGGGGATGACCAACAGGACATGTATCGTCCAGTTCCAGCTCACATAAGCCGCTTGTTGAAGCAGAAAGACTAGGGTTTTGAGAGATGGCCACTCGGGTAGCACCATTTGACTAAAATACTCTGAGATAGGCGAATTTTGGATAATTTCAGGGAAGACTGTTTGAATTAGAGGACTTTGATTGAATGGCGCAGGCAGTTTTGCAAGAAGATAATTACCCAACCTGCACTCCTGGGAGAACCCATGTATAGATCTTTTCAAATGAGCGCGCTTCCGTGAGTCTATGACTATTATGCACAGCCCCTTCCACATAATTTGGCCAATCCAGCGGACTTTTGTGCAAGGAATCTGGAATTTGAAATGGTGCTTATATTTGAATAAGTACAGCTGATATTACAGCGTGTCGACAAAGAAAAAGTCCAAACGGTGTACTAGTATTGAACCCTGAGGGATGACATTCTTCAATTCTTTTCTATATCAGCCACCGTGCCATGCATTACACAAAATATATGAAAGGAAACGCATAAGACAATCTTTGGGCCGCGGCATCAAACGAGTACGAATATCTAACTAGTAGTTCGTATGCCCAGGGAATAAACGTGTTTCTAGAAATTAATCCCGGCAGCTTTGGCGATGCACTTAGTTGGAAGAAGTTCTCGCACACGCGAGACGTTACTAATTTAGAAATTCCATAATGATTTTATGCGAAGTTGATCGTTGACGACAATGAATTGGCCCGCAGGAGGCTTTGCTCCCGCTCTTGTGAGTACTTCACAGGTTGTTGGCCCGGAAGTTGGTGACCATGTGGAGGGCCCAGAAAAGTGGATTAAGACGACTGATATAGGTCATCTATGGAATACATGCGGCTCCCCCCGGCCGCCAACAAGTTGAAATCATATCCACTGTCTATGGGTGTCCTAAGCTTGCAACCACGAAGCCCCACTCCCTAGGAACCACGATCAGGCCGGCCAGGTCATTGCAGAGGCGTGACACAGCCGCACCCCACCTAGCTGCCGGAGGATGCAGCAGCAGCAGCAGAGCCAAAACTGCACCCAATGTCTTGAAATAGTACAAGGTGGAACTTGATGTTGGCTCACGAGATGCCTCAGCTGTTGTGGCCCGTACCTGCACAAGATCCACTTCCGTGACTGTCGTGAAAGGCTGTGTAATAAACATTTCCATCCAGAATTATAAATTCTCGCAACGCCCGAGTTCTATCAGCACGTCTTCACGACTCATAAATCATACTGACCTTGAGAATCCTCCAATCACCCTCAACTGGCTTCATCATCCGGTCTGCTACGAAATTCCGTCAGCGAGACCTTTCTGAACATCTTTTCTCTGATTTTTGCGTGATCAACTTATCTTTTCAGACAAAATGGTCAAGCCCACTCTCACTACAAACCAGACTGCCCCTGCTGCAAAGGCGAAGGCAGGTGCCGTCAAAACCTCAGCCAACGTCATGACAACCAAGGCTGAGGCAGATAACGACAAACCACCTTCAAAGGTTGGCCAGGCCCCGACCCAGGGAACTCCACCTCATCAACCAGTCCCGGGAAGCACCAAAAGCAGCCATGCTGCAACAGCTGGTCGGGCCGCGGCCACAGGAGCTCGTATCCATCAATCAATCCCGGGAACATCCAGATCATCCCCACCAGCCACTGGTAACGCCGCAAAGACACCAATGCACCCCGCGCGAGCAACAACACCTTCTCATGGTCATGCATCAAGTCATGGTACTTCGTCGCCTGGGAAAGAAAAGGAAGCATCTAAAACGAGCTCCAGCGGATCTGATAAGACAGATAAACCACCAAGTCCGCCACCAAGTCCTCCAGCTGTTAAACCGGGGCCAGATTATTGGAAGCGGCCAAAGCAAAAGCTACCAATAGTAGGCGGGTCTTTATTTAGTAGCTGTCGAAGACGATAGGGCATTGGAAAGTATGGCCTGTACTTAGATTTTTGTTCCAATAGTAAAAAGTCCTGGCGAATTCTAACAAGGGATAGGATTCAATAAGCAACAGAGCGCGGGAGGTAGGAAATAAGACTATACGGATGTGTTAGAACGACATAGGAAGTAAAGTATTACAACAAAATTGTATTTTTGTGTTCCGCTAAGATGCCTGAATAACCATTCGGCCACTGGATTATCTATATGGCATTTTTAATCATCTGTAAGCGTAGGGGAGGCATCGTCGTGACGTTGGTTGGGGACATCAGGGATTTCCTGTTTCCTGTTTCCTGTTTCCTGTTTCTGATTTCCAGTTTCCGGTTTCCATGGCTATTCAACGTTTCATTTTTGGCCTACACTGTCCCGTTTCGGTACCGTTCGGCCTTCACCTAGGCTGATTCCTTTTGACATTGAATATTGCCGTGTATTACACATTAAAATTCTCCTGGACATGACATTTATGCAAGAGGTGGCGCTTTCGGAGGCGGAGCCGATCCTGATGGTGGGCCGTTATCTGCTCGGGTTCGAGCGCTTTACGCGCCTCTGGCCGGTGATTTTGAACATACGGTCCCACAGGTTGGACAGTCCTATGTCGAAAGGCGGGCCTCGTGACCTTGTGCATCAAGGGGGGCTGCTCCGAAGCAGGGCCTGGGCACAATTCAATCCAATCCTGACGAAAGAAGGGTCTGAGGACCGGGGGATTAGATTCGGGAGGGCGTTTGAGAGGGCCATGGCGCACCACGGACCGGCTGCCTTCGAGGCGACAATACCACACGACTACCTGTACAGCATGATCGGCCTCTGCGGCGGCAGTGAATTGCTGCCCCCAGAACTGGCGCCGGATTACCAGAAGTCATTCCCGCGGGTTTGCGAGGACTACGCCAGATGCATTATAAAGGCCACGGGTAGTGTAGCCATACTCGCGCGGACATTCTGGCAACTGTGGCCCGACTACGACGAGGCACTGGCAGAGGACCTGCCCTCTTGGGTGCCCGATTTCCGCGCGTCGCAGAGGTCTCTTTCCGTGGAGGGCGACGTTAACCCGCCGAACGTCTCGTTTGCAGGACCAGATGGGGAGCTTTTGAAGGTCCGGGGCTACGACAGTGAAAAGGTCATTCGGGTGTACATATCGCTGGCATGCGAGGACGATGATGACAACTACAGCTTCAGCGAGCACCTCAGACACCACCACAAATTCCTCGTAGACGTCGCTCGGGAGTCAAACATAAGCCTCGAAGAGGCCGTGGCGAACTGGCTGCACAGCAAAATATTGGTCGGCAAAGAAACCTCCTGGGCGACGAAACCGGCAGTCGAGGACTTGCAAGCTTTATATGACCGCTACCTTCAGCAGGACGGCGGCGGCGACGATTCACGTACCGACAGCCTACAAGACAGTGACATCGCAAAGAAGTTTGTCCAGCTCGTGCGGATGAAAATCATCGACGGAGGGAAAGCCAAATTCCTCTGTCAGGGCGGGACGAATGCCGAGCTGAGGCGCCTCTGCGCCTCGCCTCCGAGCCGCGGAGACCGCCTGGTAGCCCTCAGCGGGGGAGCGTGCCCTTTCCTCCTCCGGCCAGTGACGACTGACTTTGGACTGGGCTATGTGAACCTGGGCCACTGTTGGTCGTGGTATGGGGCGTCAATCATGTACTACACCTCGGAGGATTACTCGTTGGAGCTTTACGATGAAAGCGAATTTGAGTACTTCATGCTTACGTGAGGAGGAGAGCCAATACAATGCTAGCTCCCACTCCTTTCTTTTGGGCATGTTACCATTTTGACCAGCTTTTGTTTTTCTAGCCGCAAGAAGCTCCTACAGCCCTCCTGAGTCCTGAGATATAGACTGGAGGTTGATTCTCAGGATAATTATCGGGCAGCAGCAGAAATATCGTTCACCGTGTGTACGAGGAGGTACATTTTACCGTATCAAAGCTGTCGGGTGATTATTGAAGGATGTCGTCCTGGGCACAGGGCCGCTGCTCTCCGTCAACCCCTGAGTGGCTGTTCTATTGGGTGTTATTCGGACCACCTAGCCCGAGCTCGCGGAGGAGCGGTTCCATCGAACTACATCCACATCGTTGGAACGAGATCAGAACCAAAAATAAATCCTACATTTATGACATAATCATCCATGTCGTGTGATGTGCTTCCATCACCTGGCATATATATTGAATCAGGCATCTGTAGATTTCGGTGTAGGTAGTGCTTATGTTCTTAGCTGAAGCTGGAATCGTTGGACAGGCAACTAGTCAACATTCATTGGCGAGGCTCGACCCCGCTTTCCTTTTTTTTTTTCAGCCTCAATTGGACACTATCAATAATCCTAGGCGGCTAGGTGTGCAACTGGGCGTCAGCTTTGGCACACCAACGACGGCGACGAAGATGTTCAGACAATCTAAGCCCAAATCCCAACAACCAAAATGGCTCCCACCAGACTGTCGGACATGCCAAGACATCTGGTGCGGCCTTACGTCTTCGTCCCCTGGCATCAAGATTGACCTTGGGGGTCGCAAAGCCAGGGCCTCGACGCGGTGCCTTGTTCACAAACCCCTTGTGGAGCATCTTGATAAGTACAAAGGGACCATCGCCCCTCGGAGCTTTATAATGAAAGGATTCGCAGACGACAGCATCAGGGACGCGCAAGGTGAATCTCGGAGGTCACATTGGAACTTGCTGGTGAAGAAGGAAGGCGTCGCGGACCATCCAGGCGTTGGGCACGTATTGGACCCGAAATGGACTGACCTGGGATTGGCCAAGAGATGGAAGGAGGAGTGCCTCTCATCTCATGGTGCTCGATGTTCAAACCCGATGAAAACCTGGCTGGCAAGGCCCGCGTGGCTGATCGACGTTGAGCAGGGCTGCCTTGTCGAGGGACAAGGCGTCGTCGGCACGTATGTTGCGCTGAGCTACATATACGGCCGGAAGACTGGTTGCATTGTCACGGCTGAGATACTGGCTCGGCTCCGGAGGAGCGGCGCATTAACGGGCCTGGATCCAGAGGTCGAGTCCGAGCACGTCGCTCCCATAGTTGCACATGCCATGTCGCTCACGTCTGCGCTCGGGGAGCGGTATCTGTGGGCGGATTCACTCTGCATTCCTTACCAGGACTCAAAGGCTCAGGCCGAGCAGCTCAGCCTGATGGGGAGTATCTACGCCAATGCAATCTTCACAGTGGTGTCTCTGAGTGGCGACGCAATAGACGGACTCCCCGGCATCGAGGGGGTTTCGATGCCTCGGAAGGCTCACCAGACTGTCGTGGAGTTTGGGGAGGAACAGCTCGTCTCGCACATACCTTGGCGCGAACCGGACCAGGAATGGAATGGCCATCCGTACTTCGATCGGGGCTGGACGTTTCAGGAGTACATATTGTCTTCAAGAAAATTGTTGTTCTTCGGGGGCCAAATCCATTGGATTTGCTCGCATGCCTGCTGGCACGAGGACATGACCATATCCACCAAGACAGTCGAGCCCGTAGAGGATGTCACAAGTTGGCCCAGCGTATCCTGGACAACCGGAAGCCATCGTGAACATGACCTGAGCCAGACGATACAGAAGTACTGCATGAAAAACCTCCGTTATGACGAGGACGCCCTCCCAGCAATATCGGGGACGCTCGGGGCCCTGAGCCGTTTCTTCCCAGGGGGCTTTCTCTATGGCATACCGGAGGTGCTTTTCGAGTGGGGCCTGTGCTGGACACCAGATAATGCGACCGCGGAGCTCCGCCGCCGCCAGCCATCCCCTCGACCTCCAGAGAGCCGCTTACACCCCTCTGAACTGCCATCTTGGTCGTGGGTGGGCTGGCATGGGGGTATCGCAATGAGCTCCCGTCTCGAAGAGCCGATTCTCCCTCTCAAGCCTCATCCCTCGCACCCTGTGAAGTGCGAGACCTTGGCGATTACGCAGTGGTCCACAGGTGCTTCGCCCCGAGTTGCGCCGGCACAGAGGCGAAGGATTAATTCAACCTTTCGACGAGCGCCACTAGTGGCACGAAGATGGAGATTCACTTCAGCTTTCCGAAGCAAAGTAATGATGCCTCGGGACCACGGGCCTGAATCTTCCACTCACCCTGGGCCGAAGCTCGTCCCCACGACGGCGGTCAACGAGGCCGATGTTCCGTTTGTACCGGAGCAGACACCTTTTCTGTTCTGCGATACGGTTAGGACGCAGATACTCGGCCGTCTAGACTACTATAATGTCGTGACACTTGTGAATAGCTCGGGGAAGCCGGTGGGTTATCTTCATCTCCACACACAGCACGAATCCAGTCTCTTTCCAGAAGATACGAATGGCGCTGCGTTCTCTGTGGAACTGGTGGCCGTGTGCAAAATTCGCATACACTACTCGAATGATACGATACTGGAGAGATATGCAGTGTTTTGGGTCGAGTGGAAAGACGGAGTTGCGTACCGTCGTGCAAGCGGGGAGGCAGACGCCAAGGAATGGGACGATTCGGGGCCTCAGTTCATCTCTCTGGTCCTCGGGTGAGAAGAACTACTTCGAATCACGGCCCCTGATGAACAAGTCTAACGCAGTAATGCAATACTTACTAGAACAATGTAATAGAGCAAGAGTCTGAAAAGTAGAAGCAGATAATTCGGGGCATATTTGTCAGGTCCAGCATCAAATAATTACACTATGTGGCCTTATCACAAGAGCCCAGTACCTCCTATATAATTAACCTTTACATAACTTAGATCTAGCCTAGATTTAAAATACACCAACTCCCCCAGAGACTCACACCAGTCGACAGCACCGTGACGCGCATGATGAAGGCATCAATTATCCGCCCAGAATTATAAGGGTTTAAGTTGGCTCGAGTCTCATCGTTCAAAGTGGATGGTTGCGCCATTCCGCCCGAAAGCACTGGAGAATAAAGAATTGTTGCAATGGAGAAAAAACGTAAAGTCGTAACATCATAAAATGTGACTGTGCACCGAAATAGTCACCATCCATCAAAATCGCACTTTTCCAATAAGGCAATCTTTAATAATATGTGTCCAAGCAAGGCTGGAAGTTGGTCACATGCCTAGTTTACAACTTCGGAATGGTGGGCGCGTACAAAGGGCAATTGTCCCCAACCCATGGCCCCGAAGGACCTACCATCTCGGGCCTCAAGTCGCCAATTGTGGCAGCGCCAATGTTCTTCATGGTGTAGACGATTTCCTCACGGAGAACTATTTCGATGTGTCAGCTGCTGGTCATCTAGAGCGTCGGCAGTCCGCGTGAGCTTGCAATCATTTAACTCACTGTCGATTACCCGTTCAACGCTCTCCTCTCCGTGGGTTGCATTGCCGTCCAAAATCAGTCGCCCGAGACCCACTGCCTTGGCACCCAAGGCCAATGCCTTCACCACATCCGCTCCGGACCGGACGCCGCCATCAATCAGGACGTCGATCTTGTCAAACATGTCTGGTCGGTACGATCTCATCTCGTAGAGTATGTCAATTGGAGCCGGCGCGTAGTCCGTCTGTCGCCCTCCATGGTTGGACTTGGGCAAAGAGACGTTAATTATCTCAAGCTGAGCCACAACAAGGAAAAGCCCATCAAGGCAGCGTCAAAGCCATATATGTTTATCAGTACAGAATGGGGCATGCTGGACAACGGCTTACAATTATCACTCCTTAGACTTGATGATTGATGCACAGCTGAACATCCTCTATGCTCGGAATCCCTTTGATGAGGATCGGAAGCGTGGTGTTGCGCTGTCGAATATCAGTATCAGGTTCAATGCACCCACCGTATTAGCGATGAGGGCTGGAGGTTCTAGGATTGTGCTTATGCGAATGAATGCAATATCATTCCAGGTCAAGTTGCGATCCTGGAGCCCTCCCATTGCCATAAACGCACCTAAAGAGGTCTTTGGAAATGCACCCTTGGCTCGGACGTCCAGTGTCCTCTTTGACTCCCAGCAGACATCGACTGTAAATACGATGGCCTTGGCGCCCAGCTTCTCGACCTTCCGGAGAATCTTCTCGGACACGCTACGAACTCTGTCGATGTAAATCTGTTCATGTTCTCTTGTAAATACCATTGCTTAGAACCGAAGAGGGGGCCGGCGGACGCAAACAGACCTGGTAGAGAAGGGCTTGGCCTTCCTTCCTCGCTTCGAAAATTTGTTCAAGGCTGCAGCTCGCGTTCGCGGAAATCTACTGACGATTACCGGTCCAGCTCGAGACAAAGTTTGATGATGCAACCTACGGCCTGGACAACCCCATATTTCGCGGCTGCTCTGGTCAAGTTCACTTCTCTCAGTGGATGGCCAAGCTTGGCCATGGCGGCTGGAGATATGAAGATTGGCAACGCACTGACGATTCCCGCGAAGGCCGTCTGTGTCGAGCTGGGTGTCATGTCGCGGAGCATGCGAGGCCGGAAAAGTAGCGCCTCAGGGCATGCGTTCGTATTCTCATCAAAGGCTTTGCTCTTGTTAGTTAGAGGCGCGCTTGCTGTTCGAAGCGCTTGCCAAAGGGGTACGGGCTCGGTTGCGTGGCTTACACCGCTCCTCGTCTGCTGCGCTACGGTAGTGCGCCCATGCCTTTTCGCTCAGAACCCGTTTTGCCCATAATTCGAAATCTTAAGAAGGAGCATAGCTTGAATTGGCGGAAGTTGTTCCCGTGCCTTCTGTCGACGTGTTTCGTCCTCGGTCAAAACCTTGGCCTTTGGTGCGGGTATCGTGGTCGGGTCCACTGGACAGACCCGTGCCTCCGGCGGCAGAGTGCTCAGCGCGTCGGGGGGGGGGGGGGTTGTATCGGGGAAAAGGACTCGCTATGTAATGATGAGTTTAACAATTACATTTATACTGTTGTTGGTGTCGTAAAGAAAGGAATCCGTACGGCTAGAGCGCTCAGAAGGAGCGGGTAATGTAGGCTATCTGCTTAGTTATCCGAATGCCGCCAGACCGTGCCTTCCAACATGTAATGTGTGAGTATCTGTGATGAGAGTAGCTATCATTTAGTCACTTACGTCGCATCTGTCCCAGCCTTATCGAGCACAGCCTGTGGTCCTCCAGGATGCAATTTGAGGTAGCCACTCACATCGTAGATGACACCCTAGGATACACTCAGCGTTTGTATCCACCGAGATCCGAAGGAAAGCTTACATTGATAATTATCCAGCAGTCCTCTGGCCGACAATGCTTCTGAACCTCACTGAGGGGGATCAGATGTTGTCGGTCCAGCTGCACGTCCTCTGTATTAGTAGTCATGTTCAGATTGAGCAAGGAAGGCCAAGCGCGGAGTGAAGTGATGTGGTATGAGTGTCTCTAGATTGATTGTAAAATTGTAGTGAATCTTCTGGTTCTTTTGCCTCGAAGTTGGGGGCTGTAGACGGTGAGTTATATGGTGGTTCCACGTCAGGCAATGGATGATTGCTGTGTGGCACTGAAGACGGCGTGTAGTACTTAACGCTAAACGATTTAGGTGCAAACGCGGTGATTAAGCGTGGTGTTCATTCCTGAGTATTGGCTCCTGTGACTGGCTTTACGTTCTACGTGTACAGGCTTGGATTCGTTAGCTGCAGCTCACTCCTCTGAGTCAAGGTCTGAGGTATATTCACTCGCGCCGCCTCGGATTTGGTCGTATCCGTCATGAAGAAGATGTCTTTCGGAACCTTGCGCCGCATGACGTCTCCATGATCCTCACGTTAGTCGACCAGGAGCCTTCAGAAGTACATTTCTTCTTGAGCGAGATCCTGTTAAATTGAATGACTATGGACATGCGTGGGAAGGAATTCTTCCGAGCTAGAGTAGCGTAGCTTTCCCCAGTTCCTCGCCACTGAGTGGGTCGACAAGATGCCGGACGGCGGGCCAATGATCATATGCCTGAATGTGTTGAGGCCAGGCAGCGATTTATCACCAGAACACCACCGTGCCCAAAGAAAAACAAACTATCTAGAGATGAGGAAGCAGCTGTTCTGGGATGACGCGACGGGGAAAGTTGGCTTCGTAAGCGGTCATGACTTTGAACAAAGTTCCTTCTCCGCCTGCTTTCGCCAGAATAGCCAGTCCGAAGGGACGGCTGGCCACGCCTTTCAGATGATATCTCCCCAGGGGTACGTTGGCGATCGGATACCCTGAATAGCGTGAGTAGATATCCAGGATGCTAGGTGGATGATATTGCTTACCTGATGCGGTGCTCAGGGAACATATCGGGGAGTCCATGGGGGCAAACAAAACGTCGAGGTTCTCAAGATTCATTATCTTGTCCAGCCCTTCATCCCTGGCAACTTTGTGTATGTGTGCAAAGGCCGTGTTGTAACTCTCCTCTGAGGGGGGATGCTCAAGAGCTTGAGTAAGAGTCGACTGGTCGGGTGCATCTATTATACAGTTAACGCTTTGACTTTGGCGCTTAGATTATTGACAAATTAAACACTCACCCTTTGGAAGACACGTTTCCGGATGGTCCTTGTTGTATTGAACAATGTCCGCGAGATTACGGACACT
Source organism: Diaporthe sp. PMI_573 (assembly GCA_021399435.1). Classification (NCBI taxonomy): domain Eukaryota; kingdom Fungi; phylum Ascomycota; class Sordariomycetes; order Diaporthales; family Diaporthaceae; genus Diaporthe; species Diaporthe sp. PMI_573. The sequence goes on along the minus strand of JAJTUP010000093.1, from coordinate 168,063 downwards.
CGAGCCCGTCTCAAAGTACTCTCGAAAGAAGTCCTCGGTTGTTGCTGCATTCTCGAAACTAGAGAGGCCAGGTCATGTGAGAAATTGGTTTGTTTCTTTCTGACTCATGTTGGTATCTCACAGTTCACGGTTCCGGGAGCCCATTCGTGACCAATGTTCAATTCTTCTATTGGTGGAAGCCGAACTGGGTACTTCACGAAGGCACCCAAGGACTGTATCCTCCGTAGAGTTTCATGATACAAATTGTCCTAGAGGAGTCAGCATCTTTCATCTCGGTCGGAAGTTCAATTAGCTTACATGTTGATGCTTTGCTTCTTCACTAGGCACCCAGAGATCGGGCGGAAATCTCCAAAGAGCGGGGTCAACGAATCCGACTCTCAGATTTTCGAAGGAATCGCTGAAACTGGATTCGTAGTTACCATCGGGCAGCGAATTCTTCGTTTCTTGATTCAACATGGCTGCAATCGCCATAGCAACGTCCCGAGGAGATCGGGCCATTGCTCCTGGGGTGTCAAGGCTTCGAGACACTCGGAATGCGCCACTACAGTCAATCAGGCCACGTGTGGGCTTCAAAGAGTAGAGTGCCTGCCGTGATGAAGGTTGGGTGATGGAGCCATCATTTTCGGTGCCGATACCGATGAGGGCGAAGCCTGCAGAGACGCTGACTGCACTCCCAGTCGATGAACCGCCGGGGCTCTACCCGCAGTGTCAGCCAGGTACTTTTGAGGCGCTGAAATGACGTACCGATGGTGAAAGATCTCCTTCGTCAAGTACAATGTCACCGTAGATGTAAGGCGACTTGGTCTGGCCACCAACTGGGGAAAATCCGTCAATCAGACCGTCGCCCCTACTCCATGTCAGTGCCGTTATCCTTGAACAAGTGACAAAAGCCTCACTTGAAGGCGCAGAGCTCCTAATTCAATTGTCCGCTGTTGTCATTGTCTTGATGAGCTCCCACACTTACGCTGAGGTTGCTTTTGCCGATGATGACGGCCCCCGCTGCGAGGAGCTGTGGACGAGATCAGTGACGTCCGACAACAGTGCATCAAGGCAGAGGTCGCATACCTTGTCCACGAGAGGGGCATTCTTGATAGGTCTATCCTGCAATAATGCATAGCTCCCTGCGCTGGTAGTCATTCCAAGATCGGGGTGAGTGGCGAAGCAGTCCTGCCCCGAGGTCGTCAATCAACAACCCAACAAGATACTTCGCTGCAAATTGGGCAACACAGACCTTGATAACCACTGGAATACCATGCAAAAGCCCGCGTGGCTTGCCTTCTGCCAATTCTTTGTCCAGCTGCTGCGCAAGCTCCAGCAGCTTTGCTTTGGGTGCCAGAGAAATGATGGCGGCGAGTTTGAGACCATCTCAATTGTCGTCATTGATTCTCTGGGTCGTCGCCATGACGACATCGGTCACACTCAGGGCATTGTTCCTGAGCAGTTTGCCAACCTCATCTGCTGTCCAAGTAAGAAGTTTCTGCCTATCAAGTGAAGAGGCCATGTTCGGCTGTCGAAGGAGGAAGCGGGGCGAGTAGCTCCGCAGGGGTGCAAAACATCCAGGGTTGGGAGACCACATCCAACAGCAAACAGAGGCTATGGCCAAGTGAAGGATCAGGAGAGCTGCAATCCGCTTCGGGTCACGCATGTGGAGGATGAAATGGGGTGGATCGTGCCTGCCGCTGATTGTCAAACAGTGGCTGCCTAAAGTTGCCGTTTGGGTCAGTGTGCGCGTAACACGTGTAACACACCACTTCTGGATTAGGTAGCGTTGCAGCCGTCGGGCGGACACGTACATTACACTGATTGTCTTAGAACTGGGGGCCACCCGAGGCAATTCCGAAGCGCCCGGGAATTGCCTCCTGCCCAACACACCAACCCCCAGGACATCCTCCTACGGGTTATCCTCCTATAGGTTATCCTCCTATAGGACATCGTCCTACAGGTTATCCTCCTACAGGGTATCCTCCTATCTTTTTTTGTAATACTTATTTGAGAAAAGCTGTCGGAATGGAGGGGTGGGCCGGATGGGGCCTTGTCGACCTAGAGGATTAGAAATTACTGGCCTTTTGCCGGACAGACAGAGCCTGCTTGCTTTTCCAATCAAGGCTTGCACCAGTGCTACAGCTACCTGGGCTTGAGTACTTGGTATGACTGCAGGGTTTAAGCGAAGCCCAAATCAAACATGAATGTATGGAACTGATCAAGTCTACCTCAATGTCACTCGTCGAATTAAGGCTCCAAAATGAGAAAGTACATACGAAACGATCAGGTCAGTAGGCTGACACGGCTTGTGCAACCCCAGAGCCCTCGGGGGTGGTCAGCTACTGTAGACTTGCATCAAATGCGTCGAGACGAGACAAACTTGCCGCATGGAACGGTGGCTCCAAAGAATGATCTTTCTGCTGCATTTGATCCCCAGCAGCACTGTACTATTGGATCCAGTCGTTCACTCAACCTCACGAACGTGGGAATCCTACACAGCCTCGAATGTCAGTAAGTGCCCCCCATAAAAGCTTCGATGTTGTGCAACGAGTCGTTCAAAGGTGTACATCATCGCTAATGGTGTGGGCAGCTGGGTCCCAAGCCGCCTCAAGCCACCGCGGCATTTTCGCAGAACGCTTCTGGGAACCTCAGCTCCCGCCCCATGACATGCCATTTAACAACAGCTCGCCTCTCCCAGATCCACTTTCTCTGGTGTGTTTAAGCCATTTCCCACCTTCTATATACTCTTTCGTCTTCCAAGATACTTCGATAACGCCTAAATTTCACCACAGAAGGGTGTTTCATACTCTGGGTGTGAAGCCAACCCTGCTTGCTTTTCACTCGGCGCGTCTTGGAAAGCTCCGGTGCCAGATTCGTTGTGTTATGTCCAAATGCCTCCTAAAGGGATTTTCACCCGCGGCTTATCACGCTTCTCTTCGACTGGCGACATCGAAAGCGGAAACACCAGTTCGGATGGAGGCTGGCGTCAAATATGCAACGAGACTCTGGGAATCGACCTTTCCAACATAACCATGCCTGTAGAAGCCTTATTCTTTGGTCATTTCATGAAGATAAGTATTTCGGAACTGGGGCCATGGTATTTCTCAGAGGCTGGCCGACTGATGGGCGAAATGAACGACGAAGGGGGTAATACCAACCTTGTTTTTGCCGTTGCGAGAATCATTCGCCAGCATAAGGGAGTCAACTTGGACATTGACGGTATAGTCGAGGGTCTATGCAACAAGGAAGGCAATATCAAGCTCCTCCAAGACGACGAAAAGAAACGAACACTTCAACGTTGTGTTTTCGCTGCCATCGGCGTGCTGACGCTCCTGTTCCGGCCAGCCATCACCCACAAAGACGTGGAGGCGTTCACCATTGAGAGTCCTCGCACGGAACCCCCGGTTGTACGTGTCAACATAGCGAGCAATTCGGGAAGGCGAATCCCCGGGCTTTTGAGAGCCTTTGGGGAGGCGATTCCCTTCCCATCGACAGCGCAACCTAGATCAACCGAAGCCTCCAATGATGATCTTCACGTGGCCCAACTCAATTTCGACTCTCTGCATCACATTGCTGGCATCAACATTCAATGGACTGATGCTCTGAGTCTTCATCTTTGCCTGAGAATTGATGGTGAATCCAAAACTCTCTACTTATTCCGGGTTCCTTCCTTCTGTGTATTGAATCTGGATGGGACCACGTCCAACTCGGTCTATCATTGGTTAGTCTCACTCTCTCTCTCTTCTAAGTAAATTGAGCATCGTTGGGATAAGTGCTAACATGTTAAAAGCATCTTGGACAAGTTCGAAGAGTGTCTCTCCCTTGAGGGCAAGCAGATCCCTTCAGTCACAACGAAGAGTCTGGGCAGCGAAATTCTTCGAAGTTATCTTCTGATATTCAGTGATGCCTCTTCACGAAAGTTATTTGGCAGAAACCTCAAGGATTTGGCAAGAGTGGGAAACAGGATCGATCCCGTACTGCTTCGCCTCTGCGAGAGACCACCAATCCTAAGCGATGACTCATCCTGGGATATCTCCATGATCAGAGATACCTACCAGATCAAGACTCATTTCCCTCATCTTGGTGACCGTCTGCTGCTGTTACAGAATCAAAATAACGAATCACCAAGGACGCTGCGGAGGATGATACAGGATTCTAGGCATCCTTTGGAGTCCCTGAATCTAAGAGCGGTCATTGTGTTCGGGGTTTTAAGTCTTTTGTTCGCATTTCTGTCTGTCGTAATCGGCATTCTGCAGCTGGTCTACGGGATCAGACAGGGTTGAGGCAAATGATATTATGCCGCATCTGTTAATGCCCAGCCAAATAATCACAGTCACTGCAATTTGGAAAATGAGTCCTGTTCAGTTGAACACATGCTTCTCAAATTGATTGATACAAAACATATTTGTGTACAAAGACGTTGTGCAATCTTGAAGAAATCAGCTAAGATTATGGCCAGCTGGCTGCCCCCTGGAAATCAATTCCTGCACACATTCAGCCTTGTGCGTAGCGACACCTAATGTGGCCAAGCAAAGTTATGCGTCGCTAGAACCAGGTGATTCAAAAATATCCAGGAGCATTTCGTCTTACTCTCTAGACTTTAAGCTGCTAATCAACTTAGGTCAACAATCATCCACTTCATAGCTGCTCTAAAAGAGGTGAATCCATGGAGCACCGGCTTACGTCGAGGGTTGACAGAGCGGCCCACCGACTCCTTTGTGCTGGTCTCTTTCAAGTTGTAGTCTCACTTCACCTGACGAAGCCTCAAGGGATTTCCCATCATTCAAGGTGATGAACTTTCTCCATGGCTGCGCAAGCTCATTACTGGTATGGGAAGCTTCTGGCTGCTTGGTTTTCTGGGCGTGCTGCTCAGGCTTGGGGGCACAATCAGTACCAGGCATGATGTAAAGAGACGTTTATTTGCAAATGAAAAGAACTTGTGATTGTACGTCTTTGGATTTATTCCAGGATACCGAGATGGAAAAGACTGGAGGACAGGTATCCTTGATTGAGAGAAAGGAAGAAATTAATGTACTTAAATACTTTTGAACCCGACAGTAATTTTACGGGGAGATTGAACAGAGTTCCTGAGTGACTCTGCCTCTGTTCTATCACATGCCAGAGCTTTGCTGGTGCTGGTGAATGACATGGCTGCTGCTGTTTCTAAAGAGGCTCCGAGTCGATGTCTTTGCCGAAGTTCTCTGCCCTCACCTGCAATACCTTCCACAATGCCAGCAATCACTGCATCTTCATACAGTGTGACAGTGTTGTGTCACCTGCGTTTCGCTTGTCATAATTGAGGATGCACATTAATCTATTTGTTCCTAATAAGCGAGGCAGGTGGCACGTAGCATGGGATGGACTCCTGTTGGATGAATATGTTTACACATAATTCTGTAGCGCCCCGCCTCTATCTTAGTAGGTAACGCAGGTGGCCCGCACCCTATAAACGGACATGGCCCCCGCAATCCACTAATAAAAGGGGCAAGAATCAGTCTTATACCATACCTAGCCCTAACATCAAATCTTTCTCTAAAACCTCTAGCGGTAACCAATATGCCTGGCATAGCAACCCTACTAATTCTGATTCTTTTTTATAAACACTACCGGTAATGGCACCGAGAAATAACCCATAAAAAGAAGCCTCCCAAAAAAGCCTAAATCAGGGCAAGAGTAACTTAAAAACTCCCCAAAATAACAAATTCCTCTAACTATAATAAGAAAACCTCTGCCTCTAAAAAGAGTTAGAATAGTTAAGAGCTATACAAATAATTATTAAAAAACAACAAAAAAGCCTTACATTATTAAATATAACTCTTTTAATAATAAATTACTTTCTTTAGTAATATAATAGCTAAATAATAAACCTTAAAAATACTTATACTTCTTAACTATAAGACCTTTATATTGAGAAAACAGCCGCTATACTAGCTGCAAAAGCAACGCGCTGCACTTACAAGCTAGTAAGAACAACTCATATTTTCAGGACACTGTTTAACACCCCTTCTCAGACGATATTCTAGGTACCAAGTAGAATAGAGATTGCTTCCGCTGTTTAGCAACTCCAAAGTGGCCTGCCTAATAAGTCTTATTGCCCCTTCGAATAGGTCTTATTGCTTAGATTAGGGCTTAAAAGCTCTTACTACCTAGTGACTCAGCTAGGGCCCAGCTGAAAAGCCGGGACAGCCTGAAAAAACAGACTAACTTTGACGTCGGGGTGAATCGAACTTGCGACCTCCGTTGCGAAGGTTCTGACAAGCCAGTTGTAGCTACCATATTGAGAAAACAGCCGCTATACTAGCTGCAAAAGCAACGCGCTGCACTTACAAGCTAGTAAGAACAACTCATATTTTCAGGACACTGTTTAACACTTTATAATAACTATATAAGAATTATCTATATACTAGATTATATAGATAAAAAATACTTAAAATAATAATATATATATATAAAGTTAAAAACTAAAACAAACAAGTCTATATTTAAGTACTACTAGTAAAAGAAGTTTAAGAAATTTATAATAAACTATAAAAATAATACTTAAAATATAACAGGTTTAATTTAGGCAGCTTTTAATACCGCTTATTAGCAGGAAAAATAAGACTTATAAAGTTTTTATTAAAAGCTTTAAATTACCAGGTAATAATTTTATATTTTCTAATAGTTGATATTTTTTTAATTTTATTTCTAGTATATCTGGCAATAAGTAGCTAGATAGTATAATATATTAGCTAAAGATAATTTTTAGCCTTTTTATGTAGCCAGTCTAGAATTTCGGGGTTGCTTGCTACCCTCGGTTGACAGTGCCCGTCAAAAGTGATGAACCATTCTCGTGGTAGGCTTCTCATAAATCTTCCTATCAAACTGACAAGAATATCGAAGCGAACGTACCACGACAGAATGATGCGATCGAGCGAAGCACTCTGCACCCGCGCGGAATCGCTCTTCTAACCTAACACAACATCGATCCCGAGTTCTCATGGTCCGTCGCCGCTCTTGAAATAACTGAGACCCTTTTAATGCTTTCTATAGCCATTCAAAATCGAATCACCTGATGATTCCATCGACACCAGCGACTTTTCTAATTCAATTCCTAAACTAGTCTAGGGAGAAAACCAGATTCTGCACTGGCGCGACTGTATGGTCAAGGTATATGAGAAAGATAAAGATCGAAAGTACAAGTTCAAATGGAAAGAAGCCCAGAGCCGGACTGTTTTGTCGTTAGATGCCGACGCTAGTGTCTGGCCGTCGGGCGAGAAGGCGACCGAGCTGACAGTACCACCGTGGCCCTCAAGCGTCTGCCTGTGTGAGTCCCAGTAAGAGTTGACTCCTTGAACACTGTCACCGCATGGGAGACATTGATCCCGAAATTCTTGTCGTACTCTGCTTTCGACTGGAGAGAATAAAGGTAGGCTGCTATAGATCTGTAGAGGCTGTTAGATAATTGGCCCAAAACTTGAAATTACTCCACCAGCGTCCTTTAGAAAATCATTAAGGCCTGAGGGCGTGGAGTAGTGTTGCATGAGTACTAGCGGCCTGGTGCGGAATTCCTGCAGCGCGACCTTTATGTTATTAGACGCCAGTCTGTTGCATATTATCCTCTGCAAAGTCCGGTCAGGTTGCGATTGTGGAATTCAGTTCATTTATTTCGTTTTTGTTGCTGCAAGCAACTCTCTCGGCTGGTGCAATCCTCATGGATCTTCCTCCGCCCGGGTAAGTCCTTGGTCAGAAGGGCGATTTTAGGTTTCTGAGATAGAAACATTCAAATCAAGAGCTCTTTTTGTCCACAACGATTTCCTCATTCCCACAACGAGTAGCAACTTACTTGGACAGCTTCCTGGCCACAATTGACTCATGGAGCAACTAACATAAATACTATATGGTTGAGCCTCCATGACGGACCGTCACTATCCTCATCACCTATTCTTCAGCGGAATTCTGCTGCGGAATTACCGGCTCGATTCGTCATGACCATCGGCAATACTTTGCCGTCACCTGGCAGAGTGTTTTCTTTGCCCGCCCGCACAATCACGATCATGGAAAGCAAAAGCAGTCACATCGTAAACTGTGAACTGCACATTGCGCCGTCGCCAGCTGCTGACTACCGAAACCCGGCATCGCCTTATCGGAAACTTGATCTATCTCAGAAAATATCTGACCAGCCAACTGAGCAAGGAGTTGCTGATTTCTGCTTTCACCACATACGAACATCTGAGATAGCCGTTCGAGGACGTGCGGGCCAAGTTTGAAGTAGTAAGTATAATCTTGTCGATACCCTTAAGTTCGCGTTCCTGAGAGAATAGAAGGCAAAGAGGAGGGGACCTCGCTGGTCGGCGAGTGGGATTTTCTCAGCTCCTAGCTGACTTCGTAAGCATTGTCCTGCAACCGTGATAGGTGGCCTGATCCGTCTCCCACTCGCTTTATCCGACAGGAACTGCCAGTGATGCATACCATGCAATCTCCCCATCAAATCACATCTCGTTATGGTGAATTTGTCACGGTGAGGTCATCAGATTGAAATACCGACCTAGGTAGGTAGCTTTAGATAACAAATCCGAGTGTAACTATGTACTTATTACTATGATTAGTGTTGAACCGACTACCAGCTCGCGAGAGTTCTCTGATCTGTATTGGACTTATGGGCGATGCATAAGACTGCAGTCCACTGTGTCACCATCTCCGTTGGCGGCATTCAGGGATGCTTACATCTCTTTTATCAGCCTTCAGTTTAGTCGAGAGTATTGTCAAGACTATATAAAGTTGCAGGAAGCAGTTCTAAGCACATACGACCATACCTAGTGTGAGGCTGAAATTGCGTTTGGCCGGTACTGTACTGGATGGCCTAACGTGATGCGTCGGTTGTCCATTTTCGCTTTGCCGAAAGTTCTGCTTGGAACGTGATTTTCGAACATTGTGGCAAGCTTCGGTAACGCTGCCGGAGACTGGCGGCAACGGCGCCACTTCAGCACATGTCGGTTTCTAGTACGTACAAGTGGCCCAAGCATGGATTTGGCATTTATCCGTTTTATTATGCCTGATCCAGCGTGCAGGAATGAGTGGTATTAAGTTGGGCAATGAGGGTGTTTCTTTCCATGGTTGTCAGTAAATTTACAATGGATCATTCTCGGTTCTTCAGCATTGTCCTTTAGTCACGCTTCACGCCTAGTCTTCCAACGCTCCTCAGCCCCCATAGGCTCACGACTACAGAAATGAGACTCAGCCCGCAATTGTACCACCACCCAGCATGGTATCCTCGAAGAAGTGCTTCTCTTGCATCGACGCTTTTTAAAAGCGGTGAAGACACCTGCTGCGCTATGATCGCGGTCGTAGCGATGCCGACGCTCTTCCCGATCTGAGCAACCATATTGAACACACCACCCGCCAACGCTTGCGTCTTTGACGGAAATGCGTCGGTAACGACCAACATAGCAATGGTGTACATCAAGTCCGCTCCTATCGGATTGATGGCCATTGCTTGGAAGATTGCCCCCCAGTAGCTGGGGCCCTGGACCCTGCATAATGCTGCCAGCAAAAGCGGCGCGAGTCCACTCACCAAACAGCCCACGGGTACGGCATATGACGCTTTGAGACGCGGCAAAAAGACAGCAACAGCAACGTTTGTGAGAATGCCGCAAACTGGTGCTGGGAGAAAGTACAGGGAAGACGTCAACGTCGAGAACTCGCGGACGTCCTGTAGGTAAAGTGCCGTGAGCTGCTCGCTGGCGTTGAGGGCGCCCCAAACGAGGAAGACTGTGATGCAGACTGATGTAAATGGTTTGCTCTGCCACAGCTCGTTGGGGATCAGAGCTGGTCGACCCTGTAGCTTTTGATGGTGCATCCAAAACACGTGTACGGGCATGAGGGCCACGCCAGTGCCAAGGAACACAATATTGAGCGGTTGGCGCATGTGATTGCTTGCATCAGAGTCCGTGACGACGGCCAGGACATACGACAAGAAAGCTAGGCTCGTGCTTATGATCAATGCTCCAAGCCAATCCAACTCTTTTCGCAGGCGGATAGCGGTGTCCCTGCCCAAGGGTGCGGCATCATCAACGCTGATTGGCAGCGACCACAGGGCGATGACCAGCACGAGCACGTTGAGAATCGCCGTGGCATGGAAGCCCCATCGCCAACCAACAGTGCCGCTGAAAAGACCGCCTAGGGCAAGACCCAGCCCGAAGCCGACAGCTTGGCCTCCGCCCATGGCTGAGAAAGCAGCAGTCCGTGTGCGCGGCCTGGTGCTGTGTGGAAAAGTTGACGACACAATGCCCGCGGCGCTGGGCAGGCACATTGACGCTGCGACACCTGCGAAAGCGCGGAGGGCGATGAGCTGAGTCGGAGTTTTCGAAAGACCGGCGCCTAGTGCACTACCGGCTTGAAGCGTGGCGCCCAATAGACAGACGCGCCGGCAGCCGAGTAGGTCCGCGGCCGTGGCGCAGAGAAGCAACGTACATCCGCATGCCAGAGCAAAAGCCGAAGCTGGCCATAACTGAAGGCCGGATTCTATGCCCAAGTCTGTCGCAATCACCGGTATGCACACCGTCAGTAAGCCGGCCAAAAGGTTGCTGATTCCGGTGATACATGTGATGGAGAAGATGATGGCAGCCGATCGACTTCTGGATGGAGTCGAGGTGGCAGATTCCGCAGTTACCGGCGCCTGTTCTGAGCCAGCGTTGGTGGTACAGGAAACAACGGGTTCGAGTTGCATCGTGGAATGTTCGGCAACAAAATGAACAGGACACGCATCCGATGATGGTCGTGACGCGATACTTTGCAGCTGTTCGGGCATTGCTTGCATGAGAAGATATGTGGGCAGATAGTAAGAGGTTTGGTTACGGCTGACGAATAAAATTTGCTAGTCTCTGTACGGAACTTTGTCCGCGCGCGCACGACGGAGGGAGTCTGAAACTTGAGCGCTATTAGCTAATACTAGATTAGCCGAATCGGCCGCTCGCTCACGCCCGCGAACAGCGTCCGGCAATTCCTCCTGTTGCCTCTATAGCGGCCGCAGGCCCACCCATACCGGTACCTACACAGACGAATAGCTCCCAGGGCCCCGAAAGGGGCTTTCCACCTGGTTTTGGTAATTGGCATGCAGCTGATTCACGGGGAGCCGTGCTCAGGGTTCATAGGCTAAGATTTAGACATCGTCGGGATTGCTTTTCCGAAGTGTGCACAGCTACGTACCTCGGACTCGGATATGCAGCCATTCTGTAGTGTAAAACCGAATCATGATTGAACCGTGGGCCCTGCCTGTGCATGGACCGCCTACATAGCACTGTGCAATGGAGGAACTCATGCCTCAGGGTGTGCCGAGCTCTGCCAAGCTCTGCCAAGCTCATGCATAATATTTGGACAGGTTAGACTGAGCTCGCGGCCGTCTTTTCCTAAAGCAGAAGTTTTCTACGAGCGACAATGATTTAGTGGTGTGATTACTATAGCGAACTGATAGGCGACTGCCAGTCTCTCACATTTAGTCCCACGCCCCCATGAGCGCCACCTCGATTGTGAAAGTCTGTCGCTGCGATCATGAATTTTTACGCTGCACAGCTATCCAACACTTCCGTAATAGTACTGCTTGCAATACTATGCGTTACTTTGTTTTCCCTCTCTATGCGCTACGGCCCATGGGCTGTAGCATTCACTTCGAGGAGCCTTCCTTCTGATATCATTGCCCTACGTGTTTATCCCATTAAATCCTGCCGCGGCTTTGAGGTCAACTCTGCGAAGCTTTTACGATCTGGTCTCGACATGGACCGTAATTGGATGTTTATCAACAACGGCAGTCGCGAGTTTCTCACTATTCGCACAAACCCTAGAATGACGCTTATCACTACGAACTACGACCAAGACAACGACGAACTGATCATTTCTACCCGTGATCACAAGACGGCAGCCCGCATTCCCGCACATCCCACGGTTGAGTGGCTGAAACGCAACACGAATTTGGTCACAGTCGGTATCTGGGGCGAGCAGACTGATGCTTGGGAATACCCAAGCAGTGTATCAGATCCTTTCTCCAAATTTCTGGGCTGTGATATCAGTCTGGTTTACAAAGGGCCCACACCTCGAATCCTTCGAGGTTGTGGATCTCCTCGACATCTAGGGCGGACTGAGGGAACCAAATTTGCCGACATGATGCCTGTATTGATAGCATCTGAGGCTAGTCTACAGGAGCTCAACAGCCGTCTTGCCAGTGAGCGAGAAAACGAGATCGGTATCGAGCGATTTCGCCCCAACGTGGTCATTCAGGGTGACAAACCATGGTCGGAAGACAATTGGCAGACTGTGAGCATCAGCGACAACACTACGCAAATATTGGACATGGACGTTGTCAGTCGGTGCTTGCGGTGCCAGGTACCTAATGTTAATTCCGACTCTGGAGAAAAGCATCAACGGCAGCCTTGGTCTCAACTGGTCAGGTACAGGCGAATCGACGCCGGTAATAAGTACAAACCCAGCTTTGGCATGCTTTGCGTGCCGAGGAACGAGGGCAATATCTCTGTTGGGATGAAACTCTATGTCACGGGCACCACAGACAAGCACTTTTTTATCAACCCGATGAAATAATAGAGAACCTCGGCCACTCGGAATCAAACGCAGCTTGTATATAGTATGGCGATGTTCCAATATTCGTACTTGTGTAGCCGCTGTCCTAATGCAGCCCATCCCAACCGTGTCATGACGTACGTATCTGCGTCATACCGGTGTAGGAAGGAGTGCGGTGTGCCGCTTGCCCGGAACCTCTCATGTCGACGCGCTTTGTCTTCACTGCTAGTCGAAATTGACCAGGCTAGGATCAAACTTTCAATTTGCGGGGTTGGACGGCCAGCTCGCTCGTACTCACCCAAAATGGTGATTAGTGGGCCAGTCTTTTATCCAATCGCGAGAGGCGCGATTCAATCACGAGAAAAGAGGTACCAAAACTTTCGATAACGGATTGGATTTCAGGCCACTAAAGTGGGAGCGGGTGAACGGGATAGGATACACATAAAATGAGAGAAAATCTCGGGGAACGATCATTACTAGCCATTCTATCACCACCACATCACAATCAAGGTCTCCGTTGCCCATGTATATTCGCGCAGCACATGCTGAAACGAGCCTCGTCGCTCTTCGACGAATCATTCGTCAGAATCCGCTTGGCCAATTCACCACGGCCATAGATTCATCAAACCACGATTTCTTACAGTCCAGCCACATCCCTTTTGTTTTGGATATTGACGATGAGTCCAGCGACACTGAGCTGGGACGACTGCGAGGCCACTTAGCTCGCGCCAACCCGCAGAGCAAAGCCATTATCGAAGAGGTGTCCCGTGACGAGTCTGGACGTGCTGTGACACCCCTTCAGCGCAACGTGCTCGTCATCTTCACCTCACCGGTGCATCACTACGTCACGCCAAAATTCTACACGGAGACAAAGCCCGCTACGGGGAAAGTAGTTCCAACATGGAATTACTCTGCAGTTCAAGTGTACGGCAAAGCGACTGTGTATATCGATTCCAAGTCCGAAACAACTGGCTCTTTTCTCAAACAGCAAATCCATGATCTTTCCGAATTCAACGAGCAAGAAATGATGGGTTTTAATGGGCAAGGATACAATCCTGGGCCGTGGAGGGTGTCGGATGCCCCCGAAAAATACATTGACCTCCTGAAGAAAGCCATCATTGGGGTCGAGATTGAGGTTACCAAAATGGAAGGAAAGTTTAAGATGAGCCAAGAGATGAGCGAGGGCGATATAAATGGGGTCGTGCAAGGCTTCAATCGCCTCAATACCGAGGTTGGGCGCTCCATGGGGGAGATAGTGGACAGCCGACGTACCATGAGAAATCAGACGTAGAAGGCAAATTTCAATGATGCACCTATTGCTACACGACGTCGGAAACCCCTTGTGCGGAGTAGTGTAGATCAGTGCAGCGGCCAAGAACTTTGACCCAATTCTAAAGAAGAAAGGAAAAGAGAAGGAGAAAGAAAACCCCTCACGGCTAATTTAGAGGATTGTCGGGGTTGGGATTAGGTCAATGGGCATATCGATAGTGTAGGCAACGAGGAAAATGGCAGCGAGTTCACAGCTCTCAATCTCTCGGGGAAAGGCTTCCCGTTGGCTAGGATCGAAGATCGCCGGCCTGGGTGTTGATGCCTCAATGTGGTTAGTTAACCCCTCAGTTTAACAACATATTCATCAGTCCGAAACCCCATTCCAGGCCGAGTTCTTAAATCCTTGGCAAACAAACAGGAATTCAAAGTTTGTATCTTCTTCCGAAAAACTGTCTTTTGGGTCTAATTAGAATCGTCGGCAGCTAATATTTCCCGCAACGACGAGTAAGAACCTTCACAATTCTCCTGGGTTCCCCGCGACAGATATTGATATCATGAAAACAGCCTCGATGCTCCCAACCAATCTCCCGCCACCGATCGACGACGGTGCTTGCGATCACCTGGATAATCTGAAGATTCCAAGTGTCAGCTTGCCGGTTGCCGGTCACACTTCGACGACCGTTGATCTCTCGAGCCGAGAACGACTCACCATAGTCTTTTGCTACCCGCGCACGGCTGCCGCCAACGAAGCAATTCCTCCAGAATGGGACGCGATCCCAGGCGCAAGAGGCTGCACGCCTCAGGCGTGCTCCTTCCGCGATAACTCCAAGGCACTTTACGATGCCGGTATTGATAAGCTTTTTGGCCTGTCTACGCAGTCCACTGAGATTCAGGAGGAGTTCCGCGAGAGAAGCCATATTCCTTACGACATCCTCTCCGACGCTAAGCTTGAATTTGCATGTGCACTCAGGCTGCCTCTGTTCGAGTACGAGGGAAATCAACTTGTCAAACGGTTGACATTGGCCATACACAAGGGAAGAATCGTCAAGCATTGGTACCCCGTGTTTCCACCTGACAAGAATGTTTACGAAGTTCTTGAATGGGCCAAGACCTTCAAGCCTGCTGTGGAATGATCAGTTGCGAAGCAGGTTGTCATAGTATCAAACAGTCTCAAATCCATCCCCATTCGTTACGCAATGTTTCTGCTCTGCTCTCATTCAAGCATCCAATTTGCCTCTGCAGCTCGGCCAAAACATCCAGCAGCACAAACCGCTGTTGGTCCTGTTCTAAACAGGACCCAGCCACGCAAAGGGGCTGCAGAAGATGTATCAAAGAGGCTTGCTGAGGACCACCGGCGATGATTCCGCAAATCTCCTGAACGTGAGCATCGACTTGCCTAGTGAAGTCTCGACATGAACGCAACTTCTCGGTACCTATCTGCCTCCCGCCCTCAAACTCAGCAGGCTTCTTGAGGATCATGATAAGACGAAGAAGATGGTAAAACACCAAAGCAACCGTTCCCGTGGGGTTCGCACAGAAAATTTTCGAAAACGGTCCTTCTGGATGTGCGGCGTGACTTGGATACGACCATTGACTCGTATAGGACGACGTCTCAAAGGTAGGTTGCGGAAACCTCAAGCACACAGAAAACTCCTGGGGCAGAAGGGAATGCCATGCGATGAGGCATCGGTCAATCTGATGCCAGGTGTGCATCTTGCGGACAGAATCGTTGTCTGCCGATGGTGTATGGCTACTCGCGTGAAGGCTGTCATAAGCCGTCATAAGCAGCCAGACCAATGTCCGGCATGCCAAAGTCTCAGATAACTTGCTCTTGGCTTCGTGTTCGGGGATGGGGATCAATGCTGTGGGAGCCCACAGTCCTTCAAACTTCGCCATGGGCAAGCCCGATTGGGTCCATGTCTTTTCTTCGCTCGACCCAAGAGTGGTCGGCCCTGCTTCATTATGAGATATCGCCAGATCAAGCAAGGAAGAAGCCCAAAAACACGCCTGTAGACCTTGCTTGACATCTTCGAAGTCGCTGATTGATAGGTCGTAATGTAGTGCAAACTGATGTAATTGTTGAAAACCAGCCAGATGACTTGCATCGTATTAGTGGTGGAAGATTATGGGAATGCCGTTGCTCGAGCTTACTGCTTCATGATGACATAGTTGCTGTCGAGCGACTCATACAGGAGAATAACCGCCATTGAGGATAATAGCTCGACGATAGCTTCCGCATTTTGTAGTTGAAGTGCTTCAAGGGCTGAATTGGGCAGCGCAGTCGAGGGTCCTTTGCTTGTCAACGCATGGTCTTCTCTTGGGGCAAAAGCAACCGACCGATGGACTGCAGCCTGTGTAACATGCATCGAACGGCCTTGTCGTAGAAGCTCGCAGCGTGGTAAAGCCAATCACTTGTGGAGAATCGAACCTCATCAACCCCAAACCCCGTACGCTGCCAGGATGAGGTCTGTCCGCAAAAGCCCGCATTGCCGATTTGCTTTGCGGCCACGGCAGAAACGGTGTTTTTTAACAAGATGCTGCGCGATGCCTTGACCGGAACGACATGGCCAAAGTATTTGTCTGCGCTGAAGACGTCGAGCCAAGGACTTATCACGTTAATGTAGTGACGCATGAGAAGCCAATCCAGAGCGATCGCATCTTGGTTAAACGCGCCGACATCGACTTCTTGTGGGTCTGTATTGCATTCGGCGACAATATCTGACTGCAGCGCGATGTCGTCGGGGTTCGGCACGAACCCACACGAGTTGTTTCCCTGGGCGTAATATTGATCAATATCCAGGTCAAAGAAAGCATCCTCGAAGAAGTCGCATGGGGGTAGATTTGAGACATTTCTAATAGTATCGTGGCCGCTTGCTGTATGAGCACCCGATACAGTAGGGTCAACGGTTCCCGAATCAGAGCCAAGAGGTGAGCTGCGAACGTTATCCGCCGGCGAAGGTACCGGGCTAGAAGCAATGACATCATTTGGCGGTGTTGCTGAAGGTCCGGAACGAGTCGGTGTCCTCTGTCTTACTGCTCCCGTCGTCTTGTCAAATTGCTTGCGCAACCTTGGACCCTCATCTTGGAAACGGAGACCTTCAATGTACCCTGGGCACGAGTCGGACCCTCTGAGGCATCTCTCACATTCTGGTTTCCGCCTATCACACTGGAGAAAATTAGCCAGCATGAAGTAAGCTTAGTGCTCATGCCCTGGCAACAGCCCTACCTTGACCCTGCGTGACCTGCAGCGACCGCAAGATACTGAAGCGGTTGTATGAGGACCCATGGATGGGTTGTTACTTTTTGACGACATCGTGCTTGGATACTTGATGGAGAAGTTCGGAGCGGATGGAAGCAGAAGAATGGGAAGTGTTTTCACATCGGCATGTGCCGACATCCAACCGAGACCAGCAGGTCGCCAAGCAATGCCCTTTACGGCAGTCGGGCGCGAGAACAGTGCGCCTACAGACACACTGTGCACTCTGCGTCCTGTTGAGGTCCATTGTCAGCAAGGGTTCACCCGGAGATTTATTCCCCCACGTCGATTCCGGTTTTGGTTACAGTGTCCCACAAATTGGCGCACACAGCCTTGCTCTTTTGCTTTTCGGGAATCACCAGAACCCCTATCAAGATACAATGAAGATTCAGAGGGTAAGCCTTGATACTTACCCCGGTTTGCCTGCTACAAGCTTATCGATTTCCGCAGCTCTTCATCTACCCAATCAAGTCATTGCTCCCCGTCGAGGTCGACTACGCAGAAGTAACAGATGAGGGGTTCCGGTTCGACCGACAATATATTCTTGTCAAAAAGCCTACAGGCAACGGAGCTCAATTCGCGGAGCATCTGTCCGTAAAGCGTGTTTTTTCACTCGTCCTTTTTCAACCCTCAATTGACGACAGGTGGTCTAAACTCACGGTTCGGCACACGCTAGCCCACTCAGACTCCTCGGTAACCCTACCTTTGACACCATCACCTCTCTTTTGCGCGTCGGCCGATAATTTGCAAGTCAGCATTTTCGGGACTTCTGCAACAGGCATTGACATGGGGAGTGATCCGGCCGACTTCTTCAGCAAGCATTTGAAAATGCAGGTACGGTTACTATTCATTGGAGGCTGTGGGCAGAGAGCGCTTCCTGGTCTTGCATATGGGTACCATCCAGTCGACGGACTGCCCGCGGATTCGCCGCTGCTTGACGAAGCGGTATCGCGCAAGAGGATTCGCTTTGCAGATGCGGCTCCTTATCTTGTTACATCCACAGCATCGGAAGAAGAGGTCAGGTCGCGACTACCGACAGAAAATCAAAACGAAGATGTTATCATCCGATTTCGACCCAACATCCACATCGATGTGGGTGGCTGTACATCCCCATTTGACGAAGATGACTGGAATAAAATCCACATATGCGATGGATCAAACCAAGGCAAGGTCAAGGCCATCATTTCATGCATATTCAAGACGGCTAGGTGCTTGAGTCTTAATGCAGACCTGAAGTCCGGTCTCATGTCGCCACGAAATCAACAGCTTTACGGATTGTTGGCGAGAGATAGAAGAGTTAATAGTGTGTATCCCCGTAAGTCTAATACTTGTCTCCATCAGAAGAAAGCCCTTTATACTGAAGCTGAATTCTTTGTGCACAGACAAGCCGGTCTTTGGTCAGTACGCGTACATCGACCCCACCGGCGTTCTCTTAAGAGTCGGGGATTTGGTTGAGCTTACCAAGGGCCCAATTACGGCACAGGATGTCAGTGTGCCAACCGCAACTGGATAGGTAGCATAGTGTAGGAGCACTGGCCTAGTCAAGCAAGGGTTGCGCCATGGGAGTCACTGCCGCATGTGGGAGAGAACCTGATATGAGAGGGCATGCCTGGCTCGATTAGTGCGGGCTTTGCAAGGCGCCACGGCCCTTGACGGTTGGGTCTAACTAACTCTACGTACTTAATTTGAACAACTCACTTCCTCGGCTGTATTCAGCATCACACTCATCCGTGCACTTCAACTGCGGGGCAGCAATGGCCAATGGCGCACTGGCTGCGCCCCAGCATTAGCGTTGACTTCCAGAATGGACTGAATTCGCCCTGCAGTTGGATACTGCCGATGGCACCCAGGGCTCCGCTTTGAACAGAATGTCCGCATCGACGCCGCCAACAATGAGCTGACGACGGAGTCTCTGATGCCATGCAGCTGCGGAGAAGTTGCAGTCGCTTCGACAAGCAATTAGATCCGCCAGCGTCAAGAACCCGGCTCGAATTGGAGGTCATTTCTAGCTATGAACCGCAGAAATAGAGAGGACGGCAGGCGGTACGAATGCCATCGCAGCTTTCCATGAGGATAAACATGTTTGATAGGAAACAGAAGGTGTAGGGTCGCATAGATTGCAACGGCCTTGCCCAGCACGCACCTCGCATCCTAAATACAAGCGTCTGTGACTGACCGTAACAAGGCTCAACTAGTTCCTCATGTATCAACTTTCTTTAGTGACGTCCCATACCGGTGAAAGATATACGGGAGAGGCGTCAAAACCAGACTGATGGCGCCGAGGATAGTGAGGGTCCATTGTGAACCCAATTGATTGTACCACGGTATACCAGCAACCGTCATCGCACTAGCTGCCGAGTAGCGAGCGAGGTAGGTAAAGGCCATGGCGGAAGCAGCGTAGGCAGTAAAAGTGTCAATGAGGTACATGGAGACGCTGATGAAGATGGCCGTAGCACTAAAGCCAAACATGATTGAGGCGAGGATAGGTGACCAGATGGTAATGCTTGGCCGTGCCGTCCAAGCCATCCAGAAAAGAGAGATAGGTAAGCCGGGTGCGGCATACAGAGAGAACCAAAGGCTGACGGCTGGGTCGCCCTGACCGTGGGGTGACATTTGGAGAGCCTTGCTAGTCTTTCGGTAGACAAAAGGGACCATCGAGATGGAGAGGAACGATCCGAAAGTGATGGGAGTCAAGACGATATAAACTGTAGTGGTGGAAAGATCATAATTGTCGCCAAAGATCCTCGGATATCCGTCAAAGAAAGTGAACAGGACCGTATAAATGACGGCGAGGTAGAATGAGGCGAGCTGGATCGTGGGCTGGCGCCAGGCTAAGGCGAAAGGACGTGAACATGCTAGGCACAGTCGTTGCTGTAATGAAACCTTGCTGATCTCGTGTTCAGCACGATAACGATCACAGCCGGTGATTTCGCGCTTGTGCTTGGCTTTCCAGGAGAGGATTATGGGCGCGTATGTCTCGGGCTGCAGCAGGAGGAGAAGCATGAACATGGCGCCTGCCAGGATCAGGGCAATCCAGTCTGCCCACCGCCAGGAAATGTTTTGTGTTGTGACTGCATCCCCGAGCCAGGATGTCATGACCGGACCGAGACCGGGGGTTCCGAAACCCACGATTGCAAAGAAGGAAAAGGCATACGTTCTTTGTCGGGGAGACCATAAGTCACCGATTGTGCCCCCGGAGCAGACAAGCGGTGTTGCACCTGAGAAGCCAGCAAGAAAACGGAATATGAACCGACCAGCAAGGTGTCTGGTGAGCGCCGCCCCGAGGAGCCAAACGCACATCAAGCCCAGAGTGACCAGGTACGTGCCGGAACGACCAAAAACTTCGGAGAAGGGGCCCGATATCAAAGCACCGCAGCCAAGACCGAACAGATAAAGCGCTACGGATAGCGACTCAACTGTGGTACTAACATCAGACTCTTGTGCTGCGCGTTCTAAAATAGGGGAGAGGATGGGACCGCAGACGCCGACAAAGAGAGCAAGAAGGGAGACGAGGAGGGTCGCTAACCACTTTTGCCATTTGGGCCAGTTGCGAGGGTTGTCGGGATCGCAGGGTCCTTCCCAGTCAACGACGGTCGAGGCTTCGCATTCATCGACGACTCCGTGGGAGTCACCTGGCAAAGCGATACGATCAATGATTCTGCGACGCAAAGCGCGATATTGCAGGAAGGTCGCCATTTCGACAATTTTGCAACGGCTGATGGGAAACGCAGTATCTCTAACAAGGAAGAGTGGCGAGCGAAAAGCGGATGTTTACGAGGAAAAGTAACGCTGGTGAAAATTGTCGGGGGAACGGAACACCGGGCGAAAAGGCAGTTTTTTCGTACATACGCCACGTGAGCTGTACGTCCAACAGGCCCAATGCCTATGCTCCTTATAATTCAATCTCGACTGCTCTATCCACAGTTGGAAATTTCATATGCAACGAGCATGACGCTAAGTACGTTTGGGGCAAGTTCTGGTCCTGTCATGCTTGTTCCGTCGTCACAAGGATGATCTGCACGCCCTTACTCTTGTCAAGTAAACTCGCGCGGCGATGCCAAATTGAGCCCAATCCTTGCCGACTGGCACGTATAGCAGGGCTGGATGCGGTCGACCCCCAAGCATCTAGGCTGTTCAGCTTCACAACAGGCCGCATTGTGGCCATCAAAGCGATGCGAAGAATCGCGACTCAATTCTTGTGCAAGGGTCTCACTGAAAACGAAATTCTTGAGACGCATGGTAGAGCGGGATGCGGAATCTGGCACTCCCTGGCAGCAAGAAAATCTACTTCCGATGCAGATCTTTCCTAATGCAGAAAGACAACTCCGAAGCAGCATTTTCAACTCCAAGACAGAGGCTCCCAACTATATTTACTCCCTAATTGAGAAAGGGCTAGCTAGGGTAAAACAAGAAATATAAGCGAGAGGCTAGTAGGTTAGGCTTAAGTTCCTAGAGGTTTAACCTGGTACTTTTTGTATTCCTTAAAATTAAGAAGATGTGTTGTGTTGTTATCCCCTAAATACGCCAACTCCTTTTGGAAGGATCTGTATCGGACATGGCCACACCGTTTAGTCCGGCTCGCAGCTTCGGTCCACTCGGTGTCGTCGAGCAGACCGTGCCGATGACTCAGTGGGAGGCCGAATTGCTGCTTATTTTCCCAAAGCCTATTTGAATTTTGGTATATATTTGCCAACCTTTTGGGCAAAGTTACTTTTATCATTCGGATCATTCGGTCAATGTCATTGAGTCACAATGGGCGCACCACTATCAGTTCTATTCACTCTTGCCGTCGTGAGCGTCCCTTTGTACGTGATCGGTATAGCCATACACAGCTATTTTATATCACCCCTCCGCAAAGTACCAGGGCCAGCTTTAACTAGGTTCACAAACTGGGTGGAGGTGTACTACAGCTATCGGGGCGACTACGAAAAGCGCTTGCTGGCGTTGCATCGCAAGTATGGTGAGTGCATCTTACATCACTACACTATGGAACATGGTCTAACACTGTCGGCAGGGGCTGTCGTGAGGTTGGCCCCCAATCTTTTCAGCTTCAATGGGCTAGAGGACATGCGGAAGATATACAAATACGGTGGCAAGTGGAACAAGCCAGATTGGTACGATGCTTTCGCATCGGACACGGCCCATCCAACACTTATCTGCCTAAAGGACGAGGCAGAGCATGCTTTACGCAAGCGCCAAATCTCATCCCTGTATTCTATGTCGACTCTGGTCCATTACGAGCCAGGCGTGGATCGAGTAGTCGACGTTTGTGTCGATAGGCTACAAGCTTTGATTGGCACATCCCACGACAAGCTTGGTGCACCGTTTGACTTGCCGGAGTTCTTACAATGCTACGCTTTCGACGTTGTTTCAGCAATTACTGTGAGTTGATATTGAGGCTCTCGACCCATAAGCCACTCTCTGTCTGTTCATCACACTTCTAATCCCACACTTGCATCAATCGCCTCATCTTCTGTGTGTTTATTTAGTACGCATATTCTGACTTGAGCACATTCTGCATCTAGTTTGATGAAAGCATGGATTTGATGACTAGGGGCCCAACTGCCGATGGGGTTCTGGCGGCTATTCGAAGCATCATCTATGTGTCGTCCATCATGGGACCAGTATCTCGCCTATTCACCTGTGTCCAGCGGGCAATCAACTTCGTCGCTCATTTCGTCCCAAATGCCAACACTCCTTTGCGAAAACTCTTGACGATGATTGCAACCAAAGCGGAGTATTACCAAAGAACTATGGGCATCACCAAGGCGGTAAGTGACAAAAGTGAGCCATTCATTGCCAAGGCAGTCGGGCTAGTTGCCGAAGGCAAAATGGATACCCGATCCATCCTCGACACTTGTGGCTCGAACTACGTGGCTGGGTCCGATACTACGGGCATTGCGCTATCGGTGATCGTCTGGCACATCTATCACCACCCGGACAAGTTGGCGAGGCTCCGCTCTGAAGTCGATGCCTTGGGTCCTGGACGGATGACCTTCGCTCAGGCTCAGGCCTTGCCGTACTTGAACGCTGTCGTCAGCGAGGCAATGCGGTTGCATCCTTCCATAGTCACAATCTCTCCCCGAGAAGTGCCGGCGGGAGGCGAGTATCTGGCGGGCTACTACTTTCCTCACAAGGTTCGTTCTGTTGCCAAACAAGTTGCGACGCAAGGATCGCTCTAACATTTCGCAGACGCAAGTTGGAGTAAGTGCCTGGTCGATCCACAGAAACCCGAAAGTAAGCGGGCCTGACGCGGATGTCTTCCGGCCTGAGCGATGGCTCGACGAGACAATGAGTGCTGAAACTAAAGTAGGGATGTCATTCGCAGTAAGTTATTCCTATGTGTCTCGCTTTTGGCGTTGTATTGGGCTTTAACAAGTGTGGCAATATTAGTTTTCTGGCGGCACCCGTTCTTGCCTTGGGAAGAATATTGCACTTCTCGAAATCATGAAGGTTATTCCTGAAATCGTGCGAAACATTGACTTTAAGTTTGCCGAGAGCACGTACACGAACTCAACCTGCGGGTTTGTCTGGCCGCGATATCATGTTTGGATCAGAGGCAGACCGGAGTCGCAGGACGTCATTTGATGTGGTGCTTGAACGACCCGGACCAACATCACCTCCAAGGGCATATACCACTCGTAAAAGCTGGTTTGACCGACTGTCACTACATCGGCGTTGTTGGTCACGCACTTGGCGATTCACATCGAATAACTCTTTTCACTGTCAGTCGTCCCGCGACATTGGATTTGTTTGCCCCGCATCCACCATGTATGCATTCGAATCTGGGACCGAGGAAGGAAACTAGACGGGCGTGGTTTTGTGGCACTGTGTGGGACATGTACGGCATACGACCAGTGTGAGATGGAAGGTGGCAAGTGAAGCTAATAGATAACGAAGTCGAAATTGATGAGGCAGAATAAATGTACAGGCGATAGCACGGCTATGATTGTATTGCTTTAGGTCACATGAATGCAGTGCCTCAAACATACCAAAAGCCATTTCAAGGAGCAGTAACGTGCCCGGCCCGGATCTCGGCCCACCCCCGTTCTCGGCCGGCCCACACCCGCGTTTACGCGTGCACGCGTCTATACCCACCCCCCATAAAATCAACGTTTTCTCTACGAGGACTTTTTTTCTAATCACCAAACTTCTTCCAGACATTATCCTTATTATTATAAAGCCCTATGGTAAACTTAAGATATATAACGCTATTGTGGCAGTTAGGGATGGCATGCCCGTTAGGGAGGCTTCTAGGACCTGGCATATTTTACGCTTAATATTTTAAAGTTGTCTTGCCGGCCGCCAAAGCTATTATGTCGCCGCCAACCCTTAGAAGGTTCTTTTTAATTATTAGGAAAACCAATTGACAATATTTTTAGTTAATTAAAGCAGCTTTAGCTATGTCCTGATTTAATAGAAAATAAGGGCCCTAGCGGCCTATCTAGGCTTTTTGGGAAAGAAGGTTGCTTTTTTTAAAAGAAAATAGCTAAGGGCCTTTTTTCTTTGTTACCCTATCCTTTAAAGCCGTACATATTAGTATGTTAAAGTAAAGCGGCTTAAGGCAGCTACTAAATAAAATATTAAATTATAGTTTAACATTATAAGGCTACTTATTGTAAAGGCAATTAAGCCGGCCAACTAATAAAATGCTGACAAGGGTAGGCTTATAGAAGGTAAATCAGAAAAGGCCCTAACTATTGGCTATTCTAATAGCAGCAAGCTTCTTTAAAAGGACTTTAATTTAAGAATGTAGACTTTTTTTCTTAAATATATCTTTACTATAGGCAAGTCTCTAATTTCTCTAATTATTTTTAAGAAACTAAGCATTTAGCAATAGTGGTTTTCTATTGCCCTTAAAAATTATAACGGCTAGTAGTTTATAGCGACAAAAAAGAGGTAGATAGAGAAACTTATTGCTATTTCTTGTAACGCCCAGGCGGAAGCCACGCGGAAGCCCCGGCGAAAAGCCCCCACGTCTAGAAAAGGGCCCAAAGCCCCCACGTCTCAGTTTAGCGGGGGCAAGAATCAGTCTTGCACCAGACCTATACCTAATATCCATGTTGGCCTTCCCAGTTTACCGGACCATCGTGCCTAGTGCAGAGCTTATTATAATTCTAATTCTTCTTTACATACTACCCACGATGCTACTAAAGACCGGTGAAAGGAGGGGAAGATCCCAAGGAAGTCACGACAATAGCGAGGGTAGTTGTGATAATCACTGGTTTCCGAGTCCTCTAAACCTAAGTAACCAAAGGGTTTATATTTAGAATATATAACAAGGTGGTTAATTAAGCAATAAGGATTCTAACAATGATCACAGCTGATAAAGGCTATTCAAGTGGTAAATACTTGGATACTTAGATTAACTGCTAAAGAGCTGTCTATACTATCTAGCTATCTGGTAATAAGTATGTCCTTATATGTCCATCTCTTTAGGTATGGCTTAATAGGATTGGTGTTAATCCTATTAACTAGTATTATTTGACTAGATTAATGTCAAGTCTATCGATCTTGTCCTAGGGTAGGTCCCTAACCCTAACCCTGGTCTTGGTATACCTCGTAACTCCGTACCCTAGTGTGTAAGTTCCTGTAGCATGGTACCTAGTTCCAGTTCCCGGGGTTACCTAAAATGGGTCCCTTGGTACCATTATGTTGGTTTATAACATTATCTCTCTCCTTGCTTCCTTTGTCCTTAAAGGTTTCTCGTAAGTTTTTCTTTATGCCGTCTATATATTTATTTATACCTTCCTAATTTATTATGTCCAGCAAAGTTACCAAGTCTCGTATTGTAAAACCTTTTCTTAAGTCTGAGTAAAAGGCTGCCCTACTCTCTGCCGTTACATCCCTAGATACCGTTATCCCGATGCCTTGTTCTTATTGTAAGGAGTACAACCTAGGCAAAGACTGCCTAGTTGCTAATTCGGAATCGTCTCGTTGTTTAACCTATATTTGACTTAACCTGTTAAACTATAACGTGTAGGGTCTTTCTCTTAATTAGTTAAATAAGATCACCTTAAAATATTGTTGCCTAGAGGAGAAGCTAGAGGCTGTTAAGGAGGAGGTATAACTGCTAAACGCAAAAATACTTCATTTGTAAAAGTAGAAGTAGATGTAGTACGAGAAGATAATTGTTAAAAACACCTAGATTAAGGGTAGAGGGCTAAGGGTAGAGGGACATAGTAAGGCTGTAGTTAAGATATTCTTCAACACCTCACAGAGAACAAATTTAAGGAAGGAGGAGGCAAGCTAGGTGTAGGAGGGAAAAAGTTGATCTGACTGAAGAACTAACTATCTATCTAAGAGGAAAAGGCTAGGTATATATATGTAGAAGGTTCGGACCTTCGGAGAGGTATATTCCTTTGATGGAGAGAATAATGACTTGAGAAAAACAGGGGCTAGAAAGAGAAATGGGAAAGGGTGGAAGGAATAACTTTGATAAGAAGATTCTGCTAAGCTAGGCTAGCTGGTTTCTCTACTTATATCTAGAGGCTTGCATAGATAGCCTATTCTTTCTGAAGGAGGCGGATAGGGGCTGAGGGAGGCTGGAAGGGCTTTGAAGGGGCTGAAGGAGGTTGAAGGGGTCTGGGGGTCTGAAGGAGGCTGTTTATAACAATAATATATATAGTGCGGCAAGATATTGACAATATGGAGGAGCTAGAGCGGGTAGAAAGTAAGGAGGCTAAGGCCAAGCATAAGTATATTGCTGAGCAATCTACTAAGATCATTTGTAGTAGCTTGCTTGGTTCTAGGGAAATGGAGGTTTAGGAGTCTTGGCTCCGTGTTGGTAGGGATATTGGTATTTATAACTAGAGTTCTGTGGTGCCTAATGGTAGTAACTGGTTAACTTTTCTAGACTTTCTTGATATTAGGAGTAAAAGTAGTAACGTAACTGTTGGTAGTTTGTTAAAATCCTGATATATGTATTTCTTGGTAAAGTAATTGACTGGTAAATTAAAATTATAGCTGTTTTATTGGCCTGTATATCTTTGCTTGACTGGTAGAGTTATTAATTAGTTGAGTTCTTTAACTGGTCGAGTCCTTTTAATTAGTTAAGGGGTTAACTGGTTAACTAGGTTAACTAGTTAACTGGGTTAACTAGTTAAGGTATTTAACTAATCAACTTCCTTATTTTTGTATATTCTTTGACTAGTTAACTAGGTTAATTGGTTGAGAGGGTTAACTAGTTAAGAGGGTTAACTAGTTGAGGGGTTTAACTAGTTAAGCCTCTAGACTAGTTAACTATCCTGGCCGCTTTATAGGCCTTGTAGATCTTCTAAGCTAACTAGTATTGTTAGATAGCTGGCTGGTTGGCCCTTCCTTGGTCGTCCTTATTTCAGTTATGGCTAAGTTACTAGCCTGGTACTCTTCTAGGAGTTACTTGTATCTAGCAAGGTTCTTAGCTGGCTCTCATATGTTTTTGCTATTATTATAGTCTTTCTATTTAATTAGATACTCTATATCGTTGCTATAGATCCTATAATCCTTAATCTCTTTAACTTTTTATTCTTTTTCATTATTGTTGAGTTTAATCTATGTTTCTAGCCGTACGTTAGCTAGTACTAGTTCTAAAAGCGAGATATAGAAGATTAAATATCTTCTTATTTTGTCGGGTAACAAGAGTTAGAAGTTAATATCTAATCATTTTTCTAAAATTTTAAATAGTCTAATCTTCTTATAGTCTAGCTTGTCGCTTAGTTGCTTTGTTTTAATATTTCTACAGAGTAGATAGACTTTATCTCCCTCCTCTAAGGTTGGTCCCTTTAACCTTTTTATATTAGCATAGGTTGTTATTTATTCTTACACAAAGAGCAGTTCTTACCGAAGCTCTTTGTATAGGTTCCAAATTTTAGTTACCTTTTCTGTAGCTGTTTGGGCTTTAATTCCACTAATGGGTTCTTTGTAAGCTTCTGGTTTATATGTATAGTTTGTGTAAAATAGTGATACCTTTATTGTGCTAGTATCTATACTGTTGTATGTAAACTAAGCTATAGGTAGGAGTTGTATCTAATTGTCTTGTTGGTAGTTAATGTAGCTTTAGAGGTATTGTTCTAGAATCTGGTTAAGTCGTTTGGTTTGTCTGTCTGTTTATGGATAGAAAGCTGTGGATAGCTTTGACTTGGTTTTGAGTTGCTTTATAAGTAACTGCTAGAAGTTTAATGTAAATATTGTTCCTCTGTCTGAAACTATTTCCTGTAGTGTGCTATAGTTGCTGATAATTATTTATAGAAAGGTATATGTAAGGTTGTCTATGTTACTTGCTTCCTTGTATAGCAAGAAGTAGGTATACTTGGTAAACTTATCTACTATTACTAAGATGCTGTTATAGTATACTCTTGTAAGAGGTTCCTTTAAAGGTAGTAACTTAATGATAAAGTCTAGGCTAATTAATTGTTATAGTCCTTTAAGTACTGGTAGAGGTTGTAGCAAGCCGTAAGGCTTGTGCCGCTTGGTCTTGCTTTTATAATATATGTTGTAGTCCTGGATGACCTTTTAAACTTCTTCCTTTATCTATAGAAAGTTATAGTGTTGCTATATTTGTTTGATAGTTGCTGTAATTCCTTAGTAACTATATGCTGGTGTCTTATAGATACACCTAATGACTTTTAACTACATTCCTATAGGTATAAAGAGCTTATTCCTTTAGTAAAGCATGCCTTTATCTTCTATTAATCCCTTCTTGTTTTAGTTAGATAGTTCTTAGTAGGCTGTTTTAAGTTTGTTTTCTTATTTAGGGTCGGGTTTTATACAGAATATTGCTACTAGTTGTTAGGATTCTTATAATAAGTCTCCTTTAGGGGTAACCTGGAAGATACTCTAGGTTTCTAGAGAAACCTTCTACAAATAGTCCAACTGTCTGCTAAAAGTATCTGCTTGTCTGTTTTCTAATTCCTTTTAGTAGGTGATTCTAATGTTAAATTATAACAGGAACTCTACCTATCTAATCTGGCGTTTGTTAAGTTCTTTTATTATAATAAAGTTTATAAGGTTCTTGTGATTTGTAAAGACTTATACTTAATGTTTGGCGCTAATAAGGTAGTATTGCTATTCTTTAAATGCTTTAATAATTGCTATAAGTTCTTTATCAGGTATACTGTAGTTAACTTTGAGTCTACTAAGCTTCTTTAAAAAGAATGTAATAAAGTATAGTTTGCCTTAGGCGTCTTATTGTCCTAGTTATCCTCCCAACGCATAATCTAATACATTTATCTTGACTTTATATTCTTTATCTAGGTCTGCTTTAACCAAGATTGGTTCTAAGATAACTTGTTGCTTGATTTCTTTAAAGGCTTCTTATGCCTTATTGTTTTATTAAAACGTTTTTATAGTTTTTATAAGATCTGTTAGGGGTTTTGCTATCTTTAAGTAGTCTCTAATAAACTATTAATAAAAGTTGACAAATTCTAGAAAGCCTTATACTTCCTTAAGGTTAGTTGGCGTTGGCCAATCTTTAATTACTTTAATCTTAGATGCTTATATTTTAATTTCTCCTAGTCGGATTATATACCTAAAGTAGTTAACTTCCTAAGTATAGAACTTACTTTTTTCTAGTTTAACTAGGAGTTTTACATCTTAGAGTGTCTATAGAACCTTATATATATATTTCTTATAATCTTTAAGTGTTTTTAAGTAGATAAGAATGTTGTCTAGGTATGTTATAATAAAGACGTCCAAATATTCTCTGAGAACATGGTTAATTATAGCTTGGAATGTTGCTAGTATGTTGGTTAGCTCAAAAGGCATTACTAATATTTTAAAGTATCTATAGTGTATTTGAAATGCTGTTTTTCATTCTTCGCCCTTTTTTATTCTAATAAGGTTATAGGCTCCTTTTAAGTCTAGGGTTGTAAATTATTAGGCTTCTTGTAATCTATCTTGTAGTTCCTTAATTAAAGGTAGTAAGTAGCGGTTTTTAATGGTAATATTGTTCAACTAACAATAGTCTATATAAAGTTGTAGCTTTCCATTCTTTTTTAATATAAAGAGAATTAGGTATCCTGTTAGTAATGTTAATAGTCAGATATATTCTTTTGCAAGGTTTTCGTCAAGGTACTCCTTGAGTACCTTAAGTTATATTTTGTTAAGTCTATAGATTTTTAAGAACTTTGGCTCTATTTCTTTTTTGAGGGATATCTTGTAATCCTATTTGCTATATTTAGGCAGTCTAGTCTCAAGTATGGCTAAAAATAGCTTCTTATACTTACAGTATTTCCAAGATATAAACTCTTGTAGATCCTTCTCTGCCTATTGTGCCTTTTAGAGGTAGGCTATAAATTTCTTAAGCAAGGGCTTAACTTACTTTTTAATGTTATCTTAATGGCTTCTTCTTGCTTATTGCAAGGTTTCTACCAAGGTAACCGTGATTATTTATTATTTTGTTTTTTTGGCTTTATATACTACTTAGTGTTTCTGCTAAATTTCCTTAATATGTTCTTATGTGGCTAGTATGACTTGTTGTAAGCAGTTCTCCTACCGCTATTGCTGCTATGTTTATTTGTTTAACTTGTGTAGTAGTTATTTCTAAACCTACCTAGAGACTAAGTCCTTTTCTTCTTTCTAAAAAGTAGTTGCTAGGCTTATTTAAGTATACATCCTTATACTATCCTTAGGAACTAAGCTCTGCTCATCCTTAATATCTTCTAACTATCTCGTCTCTTAGAAGACAGGGTTCTCCTAGTAGATCTGGCTAGTAATTTAATTAATTTAAAAGTTGTTCTTTTTTAACTAAGATATTTCTAAGATTAATTAATGTTTCGCCGTCTTAGTAATGTTAAATGAAAGTTACTCCATATAATTATATATTTAGACGTAAAGGTGATTAGTCTCTATGTTGATAATTCTATTTCTATAAGCTACTTTTATTCCATCCACTACGTTAAGTCTATAGGGTTCCTCTTTCTTATATTATAGAAGGTAGTATCTATTTACTGTCCTTAGAGAGATAAAGTTTCCCTGTGCTCTGCTATTAATAAGCGCTAAGTACCTATACGTGCCTAACTCTACCTAAACCGTCAGGTGGTTATAGTTGTTAGCTGTTACACACAAGTACCTTATAGGATAGTTTCCTACTATCTAAGGGTTTATAGATAGCCCTACTCGTTTTTTAGCTATCCATCTTATTCTAGAACCTTATTGATACTTTTAATATTTTGTTGTATAGTATGGTCTGAGATCTATTCTTGCCATTAAAGTCAGTGCTATTCTTCAACCTTGTCGTTTATATATACACGGCATTCTTGGTTTATATAGGTCCGCTATCCTGTAAGATCCTGTAAGCACTCTAGAGGTAATCATAGATTAAGTCGAAATAAGGTATATCCTGCTAAGATATGTTTTCTTACTTGCTAATACTTAAAGTCGTCTTTATTATAGGTCTGTCAGATATCCTAGTCTTGGTACCTTTAAGGGAACCATCTATATTTAGCTTTATCTTATAGGTATTACTTACATCTATTATAGATATATAAGGCCTAGAAGATACTATAGTATTACGCGTATAGGGGGAATATTTGTCCCGCATCTCCAGGTCTTTTACATTTATGGCTTGGCTTTTATAGTACCTGTTTAAGGGGTTGTCTTAAGATTATAACCTTAGTAATATTAGTTCTAGGGGCTAAAAGAAATACCTTTCCTAAGTATACTCGCGGGTCCTCTTGCTGGGCCCAAGGTATAAGTAGGTCTTGAGGAATTTCTCCTGCTAGCTCCTTTCTAGGATCGCGTGGAAGCTTTTCCCGTTTACCTACTATAAGCATTTACTGCTTAGCGACGCCTTTGGGAAACCAGTTGGCTCCTTCCTTGTCACTTTAATATATAATACAGTTGTTATTATAACACGCCGTCCAACTAAAGGATGCGTGTTTGTTTATTTGTTCAGCCTAGTCAAGTTCCTGTTACACGAGCTGGGATAAGCGTTATTACACTATCTCGCCCCTAGCAAGCGTAAACTCGTATTACTTGTTTTCTAGGACAGGTGCTTATCAAGATTTTTTAGCTGTATATTTTAGGTATATTGGTTTAGTGTACTTAGTAAAGTACAGGCTATTGTGAGCCTCTTTCTTAGTTTGTTTCCTTTAAGGGGTTTTATCGTTATTAATTCCAAACAAGATTTATCTGTTGTCTAGATCGTTTTCCGGGTAAACTTGGCATTGGTTGTAAACTGTAGAGTTACAGATATAATAACATCCTGCAAGTTTTTATTATCTATTTAATCATAGTAGTGTTTTGTTAGATCGGAAGGCTACATTAGCCTATCTAAAGCCTTCAGGTGCCAGCTTCTAGTCCTTATTTTTCTTTAGGCTGCGGCATTCTCTAGTATAGTAACCTATCTTATTATAGTTATAGTACTTGATATCTTTTTTATTTGTTGGGTTTTGTTAAGCTGTGTCAAGCTCCATAGGCCTTGCATGCTACCCATGTACTGTTATTTTCTGGTAAGGCTTCCTAGTATTTGCCTTATACTTATTATTGTTTTATCAAAAGTTTCTAGAGGTATTACTCTTTCTTTCCATACATTATTTATAGAGCCTATTGTTAAGTTTAATGGCTAGTTTAACATACTGTAGGAAGTTGTCAAATCTATCATATCTAGCTAATTTATTCTTTACATCTTCCTTTAGTCCCTAGTAGAACATAAAGATTTTAGTGTTGTGGGTAGAATTAACTCAGGTATAGATTCTTCGAAATTCTGCTATATAGGCCAAGGCTGGGCCCTTTTATCGCAGCTTTAACAGTTTCCTTTTAGCTTGTCGTTTCTTGTCAGGATCCTGGAATAGGGCTTGGAGAGTATTCTCATAGTTTTTATACTTACTGAACATCTCCTAAGTTTTCTGCTTACATTTCTCAAATTCTTTAGTATTAACAAAGTCTGTAAGATAGGGTTTAAACTAGGCAAGCGCTCTCCCTTTAAGGAACAAGGCTGCATATATAATTTGCTTCCCATCTGCTTGGTTATCTATATAGTTAAATTGCTGGTAGGCCCTGACTTAGGTAAGGTAAGGTTGTAACTGGCCTGGGGTCCTATTATAGGAGGTTGGGCTGTTGAGCCTAACGCTTTCTTTGGTTGGGATTAGAGTATTGATAATAGCGGCGGCAGCCCTGAGGGTAGTAACTTCCTTCCTAAGGTTTTCCATTTCTTTGTTTTACTTGGTTTGCTTATTTATAAGGGTATAAAGGTGGTTAACCTTGTTGACTAATTTCTAGAGTTATTTGTTAGTTATTCTGCTGTTATTATTGCTAGACCTAGATATCATAAAGGTATTGCGTGTAATATTGCTTAAAGTCCACGTCATAACATATAAACAAGAGCAGTTAAAATATAATAATTACTGGTTTCTGAGTCCTTTAAACCTGAGTAACTAAAGGGTTTATGTTCAGAATATGTAATAAGGTGGTTGATTAAGCAATAAGGGTTCTGATAATAATTATAGCTAATAAAGGCTATTTAAGTAGTAAATACTTAGATACTTAGATTGACTGCTAAAAAGCTGTCTATACTATCTAGCTATCTGGTAATAAGCGTGTCTTTATATATCTATCTCTTTAGGTATGGCTTGATAGGATTAGTGTTAATCCTATCGACTAGTATTGTTTGACTAAATTAATGTTAAGTCTATTAATCCTGTCCTAGGGTGGGTCCTTGACCCTAACTCTAGTTTTAGTATACCCTGTAACTCTGTACTTTAGTATATAAGTTCCTATGGCATGGTACCTAGTTCTGGTTCCTGGGGTTACTTAAAATGGGTCCCTTGGTGCTATTGTGTTGGTTTATAACAGTAGTTTGGAAACAGTTTAGCTTGATAATGCCTTGGCATAAGAATGGGAACGTAATTAACTACTTTAACAGAGAATCGATACTTTAAAAGTAGTTTGAATGGCTGTTGAAGCTAAGCTGAAAGATTTAAAGCTGGCTAATATTACTTTATTACTTATAGCTTATACCTTTTAGTAATATAATAGCTGGATAATAGACCCAGAAAGGGCCTATATTTTATAACTATAAACCTTTTATGATAAGAAGACAAAGGTAATACATGTATTAAATTATGTTAAAAAGGAGTGTTGAAATTGTTGGGATACTTATATAAAATCCTTGAGAAAAGAAGATAAGTTTGTATTTAACTATTATAAGTAGGATAAGTTTAAGACTTTTAGCTTTAATTTTAAGAAGGATCTTTAAGGTATATTAGGTATTATTTAAAGCTTAATTAATACTACTTATTAATAAGAAAACCAAGACTTATAGACCTTTTACTAGTATCTTGAAATATTAGAATTAGAATAGGAAATAAGTGTAATGATTATACTAAACCTTTGTAGGGTTTAGTAGGTAACCTGTAGGGTTTATGTTAGTAATATGGTGTAGAGGTAATACTTAATTATGTAGTGTAAGATATAATGATTCTTCGAGTATGATTACTAGCTGTGAGGCTATCTAGTTGTTGGACTGAATACTTAGATTGATGACTGAAGAGTTTGTTTTATGAAAGCTATCTACTATGGTGATGATTATGTCCTTATATGTTCTGACTCTTTATCCGTTGTTGGTGATAGACTGTATGGACTGCTTGTTGACTTGTGTGGTCTAGCCTTGTAGTCGTCTGGACTGTTTGTTAGTCCTGCTAGTCTACCCTGGTTAGGGGGTACCTGACCCTAACCCTGGCCTTGGTATGCCTTGCTGACTTTGCCCTCAAGTGCTTGCGGGGTTATGTTGTGGTATCTAATTCTGATTGCCGGGGTTATTAAAATAGGTCCCTTGGGTGCCATGCTTGTTAGTTCATAACATTATCTCCCTCCTTGTGTCCTTTGTTTTTAAAGGTTCCCTGTAAGTTTTCCGTACATTATTTGTGTTTTGATCATGCCTTCTTGATTTGTTATATTGTCTAGAGTTAAAGATTCTTGGGTTTTTAAATCTTCCTGTTGCTCTAAGAAGACTGAGTAAAGCGAGTCCCTTTCTATTGTTGTTATTTCTCGTGGTTTTGTCATGTTAACTTGCTTGTCTTGTGAGATTAGTAAAACCCCTTGTATTGTATTAGAGGAGGACTCTTCTTGCTGTTATGAGTGTGTTCTAAAAAAGCGTGGGAACTGTAACATGTATGGGCTCTTGCCTACCTAGATGTAAAAGCTTGCTGCCTAGTATAACCTAGTTGAGGTTGTACTAGATGAAGTGGAAGAAGAGCTGGAGAGGGCTACTGCGAAGGTGTGCTGACTATACAAGTAGTGTTGCTTGTGGGCTGAGAAGATGATGTGTGCCGTGCGCCGGGGTATTAATATTATTGATAAGCTGGATCGTGTGGAAAAGGAGGAGGCTGAGGCTAAGTGTATGTGGATTGCTGAGTAATCTGTTGAGGCTACTCGTTGGAGTTCTATAGAGGAGGCTGGTAGGATGGTGGTGTAGGAGGCTTGGTTGTGTTTTAAGGGTAAGGTTGGTGTTTTTAATTAGAGTTCCATGGTGCTTGATGGTGGTGACTGGTTAACTTTTCTAGATATTCTTGGTGTTGGGGGTGAAAGTGGTAACGTGACTGTTGGTGGTTTGTTGAAATCCTGATATGTATTTTTTTTAGTAAAGTAATTGACTGGTAAATTAAAATCGTGGCTGTTTTATTGGCCTGTATATCCTTGCTTGACTAGTAGAGTTATTGACTGGTTAAGTTCTTTGACTGGTTGATTGGTTTGACTGGTTGACTGGGTTGACTAGTTGAGCTAGTTGACTAGTTAAGCTGGTTGACTAGTTGAGGGGGTTGACTGGTTGAGGGGGTTGACTAGTTAAGGGGGTTGACTGGTTAAGAGAGTTGACTGGTTGAGGGGGTTGATTAGTTAACTTCCTTATTTTTATGTTCCTTGACTGGTTGACTAGGTTGACTGGTTGAGGGGGTTGACTAGTTGGGTGTCTGCTTTAACTGGTAGGTACTCTGACTTAGTTTACTATCCTAGCTACTTCGTGGGCCTTGTGGACCTCCTGGGTTGATTGGTATTGTTGGGTGGCTAGTTAATTAGCCTTGTCCTAGTTGTCCTTGTTTTAGTCATGGCTAAGTTCCTGGCCTAGTATTCTTTAAAGAGTTGCTTATAACTAGTAAGGTTTTTGGTTAGCTCCTATGTATTCTTGCTAGTGTTGTATCTTTTTTATTTAACGAGGTATTTTATTATTTCTTGATGTTATTATAAGTTAATGATACTTTCTACTTTGTATTCCTTGTTATATTTGTTAATTATCTTAATTTATATCTTAAGTTTTGTGTTTTTTAGTGTTAGTTCTAAAAGTAAGATATAAAAAACTGGGTGTTGTCTTATTCCTTAAGGTAGTAAAAGTTTATAGTTAGTGTTTAAGAGTTTTTTTGAGATTTTAAATGGTTTGATTTTCTTGTAATTAAGCTTGTTGCTGGGTTGCTTGGTTTTAATGTTTTGTTAGAGAAGGTAGACCTTATCTCCCTTCTTGAGGATTGGTTCTTTAATTCTTTTCTGATTTATGTATTTAGTTATTTGTTCCTATATAAAAGAAAGTTCTTCTTAAATATCCTTCTAGATTTGTTTAATTCTTGTTACTTTTTATTTTATTAATTTTACTAGTATATTATTTAGTAACGATTCGTAGTAAGCCTTAGGCTTGTATTTATAGATTGTAAAGAAAGGTGATTATCTAGTTATGCTGGTTATTGTATTATTATAGGTAAACTATGCTAATGGTAGTAATTTAACCTAGTTATCTTATAACTAGTTAGTATAATGTTAAAGGTATTGTTTTATAATCTAATTAATTTATTTTATTTATTTATTTATCTATAGATATGTTATTATTAAGAGCTTGTGTTTTGCTTTAAGTTGCTTTATTAGTAATTTTTAGAAGTTTAATATAAAGAGCTTGTTTCTATTTGATATGATTTTATATGGTATTTTGTAATTACTTATAATGATTTATAAGAACGTGTATGTAAGTTTTTTTGCTATGTTGGCTTCTTTATATAGTATAAAGTATATATATTTACTTAGTCTATAAATTATTACTAGGATACTGTTAAAGAGTATCTTAGTTAAGGGTTCTTGTAAGAGAGGTAGCTTAACTATAAAGTCTAGACTAATAGATAACTATATAGTTATAGGTACTAGTAGGGGCTTTAAAAGTCTATATAGTTTATACCTAGCTATCTTATTCTTATTATAAGAGTTATATTGCCTAATGATTTCTTCTATTCTCTATCTAAGGTTTGGGATCTGGTAAGTTTATTAGATTCTTTTGATTATTACTAATATACCTTAATATCTATGTACTAGGGCTTTATATATTTCCTTAATTAAGTTATTTTGTTCTTTAAGATTAGTAGGTATTTCTTTAGGTATGGTGTTGACTTTGAATATAGTGTTGAGTTCTTGGTTAAGTATAAGGCTCTTGTCTTTTTAAGTTTTAAAGATTGTTTATTTAGTAGGAGATTCCTTGTTCTGGTGGTTGGGTTGCTTACTGAGAGTGTCTGCTTGAGTATTCTTAGTTCTATTTATGTATATGACCTTAATGTTAAATTATAAGAGGAATTCTATATATTTGACTTGTCTTTTGTTAAGTTGTTTAGTTGTAGTAAAGGTTGTTAGATTCTTGTGATCTATATAGAGCTTGATTTGTTTCTTAGCTCTAATAAAGTAGTGTTGTTATTCTTGAAAGGTATATACTATCGTTATAAATTCTTTGTCTAGTGTAGTATAGCGAGTTTCTGGTCTGTTGAATTTTCTGCTGAAGTTTGTGATGATTTGTGTCTGTCCCTTGTTATCTTTTTATGTGAGTTTGCTGCCTGCTACATTATTAGAGGTGTTGGTGTGTATCTTGAACTCCTTGGTTAGGTTTATTTTTTCTAATACTAGGTCCTTTGTGACTTTGTCTTTGATTACTTGGAAGGTGTATTACTTTTTGTTTATTTATTAGAAGGTGACTTCCTTTCTTGTAAGGTTGGTGAGGGGTTTTGTAATTGTGTTGTATCTACTGATGAACTGTTGATAGAAGTTGGTATAGCTGAGGAATACCCTGATGTCTTTGATATATATTAGTGTTGGCTATTCCTTGATTACTTAAACCTTGTCTTTTTATATCTTGATAAGCCTAGGTTTGATAGTATATCTAAGGTAGTTGACTTTCTAAACATGGAAAAAGCTTTTCTCTGGTTTTATTAGAAGATCTATGTCCTAGAGCTTCTAAAGTACTAGCTTGATATGTTCCTTGTATTCTTTAAGGGTCTGTAAGAAGATAAGGATATTATCTAGGTAGGTAATGATAATGATATTAAGGTATTTATATAGGATGTAGTTAATTATTTCTTAGAATAATGTTAGTATATTGGTTAATCTAAAAGGTATGACTATATATTTATAGTATCTATAGTATGTATAAAATATGGTTTTTCATTCTTCTCCTTTCTTTATTTAGATGAGGTTGTAAGCTTCCTTAAGGTTGAGGGCTATAAACTATTATACTCCTTATAGTTAGTCTTGTAGTTCCTTAATAAGGGGTAGCAAGTATTGATTTTTAATAGTAAAACAGGATGCGGTGTTGCACGCGCCGGGTTTGGCGCCCCTCCCGTTTGGGCCTAGGCCGGCCGCGGCGGCCCACCCCGCCCTGTGCCATTGGCCCGCTCGTCATGTCACCCTCTGGCCGGCGCCATAAATACAGCCCTCCTCACCTCTTGTCCCGGCGGTGTACTCTCGACCTCGATGTCTTCCTTCATCTCCTCTCTCGAACCCATCTCGCCCCCTGACGGCGCCCTGCGTCGTCAGCCTATGGCCCCCGTCTCGCCCAGCGACCACCTTCTTCCAGTCCCCGACGCACGCCTCTGTCTTCGTCGCACCGTCGCGTCGCCCGACATCCCATACCTATGGATCCCTCTGCCACCGCTTCCTCCTCTGGCCCTTGGCGACTCTGCCGGCCTTCTTCGATCGCGAGCCGACTTGGCCTGACCTGACCTGACCTGCCTCGCATAACCTCCTCCTCCTCGACCAATTCTGCGTCGAGTGGCGACCAAGCACCATGGCCCCCCTGCCATGGCATTCGTCATAATATGGCAATTGCGCTCCACTAGTCCCCCCCCCCTATCTACCAAACCCTATCCTCAAAACATTCTTCCGTTCGGCCGTGAGGACGAGCCCGTGTCTGCCTGGTGGGATCCTTGCTTGGGACACGGTGTTGCCTGGTCCACCGCTTGGCGACACATCGATACGAAAGACGACAGCAGGAGGCCTCCCTCCCGGCATGATTCAGCGCTACCTAACATGTCCTCGCCTCCGTGGGAAGGATGTCTTGTTGGCTGCAACCCGACCGACTTCTGGCAATACTTGCGTCGGACTATGCAGGGGCGGCCGGGAGGAGTGGGAGACGAGGCGTCCATGGCGGAGCGATAGGATCGGACTCGGCCTCACCGCGGTGGAGACAACACAATGCTAGGCATCAAACTGCAGCCTACGATTTGCGCGCAAATGGAGGATGACTCATGCTCGGCTAGGCTCTTTGAGGCAGATGCGAAGATATCGTCACCATGGCCGCAAATCATGTGCCTGCATTGGAGGCCCATGGTCTGCGGCGTCTCAGCACGGCTTAGCGGATGTGATACCGGCCCACACCGTCACATTTCGCGTGGGCCTGCCTCCCTCCCTTGCCATCTCCTGTCCGACGCCACCAATGGACGCTTGATGTCTCGCTCAGACGCGTTCGACTCCGCGTCCGAACTCCTCCCCGTGTGGTTCATCTCCCGAATCTGCAGTTGCGTGGTTGGCTGAATACGAGGTTGTGGTGCTTTGGAGGAGACGCTGTGGCCCAACCCTTCGCGACTGGGCTATCCCACCTGCTCTGCCGCTCGGTGCATATAAAGCTCGCCCTTTGCGACCACTGCGTCGAAGGAGGCCCTTCACTGCTCATACTAAACGTTCGACACGAGACCCGGCTCGAAGTTTGGTTCCCCCAGCAGTTCAGCTGTCCTCACGCTCGCAAGTACAAGCAATAACATGGCAAACATCTCTCTTGACAATCAGATCTTTTTTTCAGGCGGGCAGCCCAAGAGCAAAGGTCATCGCCCTCGGCGTGAAGGACCCCCGATCGCCTCGTCTAGAGGCCAGACAACGCTGCGGCAAGATGCACACGACAGCCAGCGCGGTCCTCCGGCACCCTCGCTGGTCAATGTGGTCGAGATGACCAGCGATGGTGAGTTCGATTACGGCGGTCTTGGTGAGGGCCGGCTCGATACGTCATCCCCGCGGATCGACGAGCTCTCCCCACTCGTCACGCCCGAACCCCAATCGGACCGCGATGCAGGTACTAGTCCGTAACGAATCACTCCACCCTCCCTTTCGTAGCATGTTGCGCTGACATTCCTGAGCAGGCAAGAGCCCCAACTCGCGAGAGCCATCAGTCACCGAGATTGCTGCATGTCGTGGCCTCGCTTTCGAGAGCGCCCAAGACGACTCAGAAAAGACACCTCTCGCGGGGCCAAGCTGTGCGATCATGTCGAGCCGGTCACAAGAACCTAGGGGACTGGACACCGTGGCTTTTGCATTACCGTCGTCGCCTGGAATCTCATCCTCATCCACGCGCTTAGAGGTTGGTTCAACACACGGCGTGGATGATCGATTTGGAGCCCGCCCTGCTCGCGCTACCGACGTTCGGCACAAGACCGGTTCTCAAGATGCCGTAGGCCAATATAAAACAGAACTCGTTGGTCTTCACGGGTCTGGATCGGACCGTGATTCTCGATCTCCCCCAACATCAAGAGAGGAGTCTCGGCCGCGAGACACGCCATCATATCTCGACCCAGTTTCCCCGGCCGAACGGTGGGGCAAGGAGTACCCGCTCTCCCCTCGGGCATCCAGAACCCGCCTGCGCCATCACACTCAGCTCGATCAGCAGGAGACATACATCCCAGGGCATTTTCCGGCGGCCCCTGCCACAGTCTTACCGCGGCGACTGCCTGGGTTGACGGAGGCTATGGTAGAAGATGAGCCGGCCTCACAAGACAGCACCTCGTCCGAGGCAAGAAAAACATCCCGCTCTGGAGACAATGCAGGCGGCACGGTCGCCACGGGGGGAGCATACCCGGTACTGCCGGTAGTGGAGGCTTCGGCTTTGCGGTTGGAGGATGGCACTCATCGGGAGAGCAGGCCAACACGTGTCTCAGCAAGAGGCGGCCGCGGTAACCATTACCGCGCCAAGCAGGAGGGTGCTCGTAAGAGTGCAGCATCCCGCCATAGCATCCGCGATTCTGTCGATCCCGATGATAACAGTGCCGATGCCGACAGTGTGCAGCAACCTGTTGCAGATGCGGGCGCATCCCCGCAACGTCGCAAACGACGTAGAGTGAGCTCTCGACGTGAGGGAAGGCCTCGACAACGGGATGCGGAGGAGATTGTTACTTCCCCTGAGGACAGCGGAAGTGAATGGGACGGTCGGCCACCGAAGCAGCGCTATAGACGTCATGCGACAGCCGCCGGGCGGCAGACTTCGAAATTCGAAATCGCTGAAGACCGCGGACTATGGCCTTGTGCTGACCCAGAGGCCGTCAAAGCACTATCTGCAAAGCTTGCAGAATCGCTATTCGCGACAGCAGATGTTAGGAGCGCGAAAGTGGACGGGGTGACGGTGTTTCAGATACGATTCAAGCAAGACCTCTACTGCTCGGAACACAGGCATCCTGTGCTCAGCAACCCGCAGCCTGCCTACACATCCAATTCGCCAGCC
The DNA here is from genome assembly GCA_021399435.1 of Diaporthe sp. PMI_573. Classification (NCBI taxonomy): domain Eukaryota; kingdom Fungi; phylum Ascomycota; class Sordariomycetes; order Diaporthales; family Diaporthaceae; genus Diaporthe; species Diaporthe sp. PMI_573. The sequence goes on along the minus strand of JAJTUP010000093.1, from coordinate 126,310 downwards.
AGACGGCGCAGCTCGAAGCCAGGCCATGGCAAAAGCCAAAATGAAAGAGTCATTTCCAGCGATGCTGCAGATGATCCCAAAGACAAGGTCAAAAAGCCGCAACGCCGGCGTTGGGAGCCTTCAGAAGAAGAACAACTTTCTGCATGGGTTGAGCAGGGGAAGGAGTGGGGATGGATTGCATCTCAGTTGGAGCGAAGCCAGCCGGCTATCATGCAACACTGGGGAATCATGAAGCAAAACCAAAAGACAATCGAGGATAAGAACCCTTTACCTTCGCAAACAGAAAACGACCAAACGGAATATGAGGTCGAGAAAATTTTAGATGTCGAAGAAAGAGGAAACGGGCGGGCACGTGTTAAATGGGCACACTTTGGAGAACCGACCTGGGAACCACTGGAAGAATTCCTCGGGACGGAAGCACTGCTCGCCTATGTGGGGGAGCACGGGCAGATTTCACCTCGATAAACGGACACAGGTCACTTAGGCTAGGCTCTGCGGGGGTACCGCCATGCATTACGACTAAAGTTGTCGCTGTATTCTATAGTGTAAGTCAGCTGCAAAATATACTTGTTATCACTGACAGGATGGACAGCCTCGCCTGGATTCAAAATAAATTCAAATGAGCCGCAGTGACACCGAAGAGCAGCCATTTCGCCTCTCGGCAGCCCCATAGCCTCTCCCTGACTCTATTTTCAGGCGCTGCCACTCCTTAGGTACGTGCCCTTTCTGCCATTCAGTACGTACCCTTTCTGCCATTCAATACGTACCTTTTCTGCCACCAGTCAGCATGTACCTTTTCTGCCAGTCAGTACGTACACCCTCTGCCTATAAGTAGCGTATCTTTTCTGCCAATCAGTATGTACCCTTTCTGCCATCAGTCAGTACGTATCCTTTCTGCCAGTACGTATTTTTTCTGCCAGTCAGTACGTACCTTTTCTGCCATCAGTCAGTACGTACCCTTTCTGCAAGTTAGTACGTATCTTCCCTGCCAATCAGTACTGCCCAAAATCGTTTCATGAGTTGACAGTGCTTGGTGTGACGGCAGCCACGGTAGGCAAAGCCCTCTGGCCGTCACACGGACCCTAACCCTTAGCCCCACAGTCGCGTCAAGACTTCGCGAGCCAGGGGCCGCCAGAGCTTCGCTCTCCCCTTTCTCTTCCTCTCCTCAGCTTAGAATATTCGTTGATAGCGCCAATAGACCCAGCTCCCATGCTGCATCTCGCGCTGGCCGTGACACTTGGCAGCCCATGGCAGCGGCATTTTACCCCACTATCCATTGTGGATCGCCAGTCAATAGAATTAAAACACGCAAAAAGTTGTAGCTACAGAGTCGCTGATGGTTTAGATATGAGATTTCATGCCAAGGATCGAACTGCGATTTTCCAAAGAACGCCGATTAGGAGCTATGGGGCAAAACGATGAGCCCAGCCGAATACGTTTCCTCAAGGCAAACACCCAGAACAAGATGCGTGTTGGCGCCAAGGCTGCTGTGTAGGTTACCGCTGTACTCGAGTATCTGACCGCTGAGGTCCTCGAGCTCGCAGGCGTTAGCTCCGACAGGCTGAAGAAAATGTCCGTGGGAACTCGTTCCGGGCCGGAGACGATTGACTTGCATTTTTGTTGCTTATAGATCTCGAAAGCTCTTGGCTCTTCCATTGGCCCGTGTCTCAAATGTTTTGCCGACAACGACTTCTCCCTTGGTTTTCTTTACTTGTACAGCGAAGTAAAAATACATAAGCTCGAAAGCACTATGCAGAATAAATACATTGCGTGTAACAACTTCCTACAGCCTGGGACTCGTACAGTAGTCCACAGAAGTACGTCATCTCGTTGGTAGTGAAGCTTTCAACTTACGACCTACTTACGTTCAGAAGTACGCCGCTCACATGGCTTGCATAGCCACGCATCTGAATTGATACAAAAGCAGTCTTATTTTCCCTCACTTTCCGAATAATTTCAATTAGCAACAACTCGCCATTCTCGTTACAATATAGAACATTCCCGCACTTTGCAAAAATGAATACCTTCGCCTTCTTTACAAGTGTGCTTACACTTGGGTCTTCGCACTATATATTTAAGGACAATGGTATTCCAGTCCCTGTTCCTTTCAACTTCATAACTAATGCTAATGCGACTTGGCTTGATAGGGAGTGCTCACGCGCTTGAAGTTGTGATGCTAGATGGTATATTAATTATGGTTTGACTCTTTTCAAACCTAATGGGTCGTGCTAATGCAATATAGCCGCCGAAAGTTCTGGTGGGACAAGATTGGGCAGTTTTCCACCTTTTGTCTCCCCGTTTCCGGCAATCTCGTCCACCCTCCTCGTCCACTGTCTCACGCACCCTTGAGTCTGTCGACTAGCGGTTCCGAAGATTACAATCCTGTGGGGCCAGTGCCTTTTCCCAGAGGCTTCCCCCGGCTGCCCCGGCATCGTCTGTCGTCTTGCCCTGAAATGCCTCTTCTGGCAATTTTAAGACCTGGAAGACCCTATGGGGTCATCACGATGAACAAAGCCCCTCCCGCCTTACATACCCTCGGGCTTGAAATTGCCCCTCTCGGTAATTCAAGGACTCCAGGTGCTGCGGGCTCAAACAGTCATGCAGAAGTGGCCTGAGGTGCCATGTCGGGCATTACGCCGAGAGCCTGGGATGAAGTCCTTCGTCGGGCGAAGGGAGGCAGGCTTTAACCGCGACTTGCCACGTTAGGTAAATAATCAGACCGCATGTCACGGAAGCTGGCATCAGGCTGGACTACTGATCCGAAGGATGCGAGTCTGCCTAGCTGAGGGTCCGCGATGGGTAGCAGCCAAAATTGCCTGAAGAGGGAAATCCTCATTTCAGCGGTGCTGGGCAGTCTGCTCTGCCTGGCGTCCCTCGTGATGGCGCCAGGATTGATCACATTGCATATACGAGACGGAAGTACGCCAGGCACCTTCATCACAGCCTGTCCGAACCTATCGTGCTGCTTGCAAGGTAGCTTCCCTGGCGAATTATGCGGCTGGCCCTGGACATCCCTCCCAGGGATGAAGCAGGTGACCCTCCTCACCCATACCAAGGGGTGGGCGATAGCTGGGAGGTGGGTCAGGCTCAGCTGAACAGACCTCTGCCGGTGCAACTTCAAATCCGGGACGCGCTTATTCTGGCCCGACCATTATGATTCACGCCGTCATGAGCGCCCTGGCAGCTGAGTTCGCTTCGGCCTGCTCCAACGTTGGTGACGTGGCCTACGGGATTGGCCAAAGGACCACAATCTCCTGCATACATGGCCAGCGACCACCCTGGCAAGTCTGCTCTCATAACTCCCCCCTTTTGTGCGAGACGGAATATCAATCGCAAAGGGCAGAGACCTCACCGGTATGCCAGGGGCATCAGCAAGGCTAGGAAGAGATCACCGTACCTCAGACCGTACTACGAGAAGGATTTCTATTGAGGTGGGGTGGCTAACTGATGCCAGCTTCGGTTTCTGACGCGGATAGGGCGGCAGGCTTCTCCATCGGATGATCTACTATGCCACAGTGCGATGATGCCATCACTAGCCCAAGAAAACGAGGTCACAAGGCAACTGAAGAAGACTGCGATGACCATCGCCTTCCTGAACGAAAGAGGTCACGACATACTGAAAGCATGCCATCACCGGCTCTACCAGCCGGTACATTCAACAGCAGCATCGCAACCCAACACGATAGATCACTCGTCTGGGACAATGACTCACCGCACCCTGACAGCCTCGCTGCAATGGACGTGGACAATTCCACTACAGCACAGAGACGTACAGGAGTACACAGGCAGCGCCCGCCAGTCACAACAGAATTCACTTCACCTCTCCTTGATCGTTTCCCACAGCAATCCGGTTCCCAAACATCCAATCAGCCTTGCTTCCCTTCTACTGCCATCGCCACGGAAAAGTCCCCATGTCATCACTGCGGCTGTTGTGCTGAAGCATTGTTGCAGATGAGCGACGAAGTCCGGGCTCTCGCCGTGTTTGTCAGAGATTTCGCCACGAACAAACTCTCACGCATGGCAACGATCAACAGACAGAGCGGTTCCTCAGGCATAACAGACCAAAACCGCACAGTTGCGGCAAGTGTAGGGCCATCGAACGCTGAGCAAGTTGAAAACGATAAGGGCTCGGGCGACATTTCAGGCGACGACAACGATAGGCACAACGAAAATGTTATTTCCAGCGACGGTGCAGATGATCCTGAGGACAAGCGTTGGGAGCCTTTAGAAGAAAAACTTCTTTGCGCATGGGTTCAGGAGGAAATGACATGGGAATGGATTGCAAGTAAATTGGGGCGAAGCGAGCTGGCCATCGAGCAAAAATGGGGAACGATGAGGAACAATAAAATCATCGAGAGTAGGAGCCCTCCAACTTCGCAAAAGGAAAGTGACGTCCCATCCCCGCTGTTGTCAGAGGACGATCAAACAGAATACGAGGTCGAGAAGATTTTGGAAGTCAGAAAGGTAGGAAGAGGCGGGCGGGTGTGTGTGAAATGGGCAGGCTTCAAAAAACCGACCTGGGAACCACTGAAAAATTTCCACGGGACGGAAGCACTGCTCGCCTATGAGAAGAAGCATAGGCAGATTTCACCTCGATAAACGGACACAGGTCACATAGGCTAGGCTCTACGGGGGCACCGCCACGCATTACGACTCATATATTTCCTCGTACATGTACAAGTTGTCGCTGTATTCTATAGTAGAAGTTGGCTGGAAAATATAATCACCGTGTTTATTGTCCCCGACAGGATGGACAGCCTCGCCTGGGTTCGAGATACATTCACAATGAGCCGCAGTGACATCCGACGGCAGTCTGACGTCAAAGCCCACTTCCGTACTGCCATGGATCGTGACGTGGCCACCCTAATCCTGGCGGCACGTATATAACACACGTCCTTGAAATGGTTTTTTAAATCGATGCGCTTGGGGCACCGAGCAGACATTTCGCCTCTCGGCAGCCCCATTGCCTGTATGTACCTGATCTACCACTGCTTAGGTACGTACCCTTTTCTGCCAGTCAGTACATACCTTTTTCTGCCAACCAGTACGTGCCTTTTTCTGCCAACCAGGTACGTATCTTTTCTTTCTGCCACTCATCAGGTACCTTTTTCTGCCAGCCAGTACGTACCTTTTCTGCCAGTCAGTACGTATCTTTTTAGTACGTACCTTTTCTGCCAGTCAGCACGTATCTTTTATTACGTACCTTTTCTGCCAGTCAGTACGTACCTTTCTTGCTAATCAGCACGTACCTTTTCTGCCAGCCAGTACGTACCTATTCTGCTAATCAGGTACGTGTCACAGCCCTGGGCCGTGTCAAGGAGATACTCGCCTCAGTTCTTGTGCTTGCATAATTGAGGCTGCAGAGGCGGGTCGCTGTCATTCTCGGGATTTAATTTGCCCCCATGGCCGGTGAGACACTGGAGGCTGAGGTCAATAATGACAGCGATGCTTTCGCTCTTGGTATGGAGGGCCCAAACAAACTGGAACTCTTGATGTATAGCTTGCTAAAGCAGACACCACTCGGAACCAAGGGGGCATCTGCTGCCCGAACGGGTAGTTGGAAACAGGCTTGTATTCAGCAACGATCAAACCAAACTTCTTTCCATCTTGCGAAGAATTCTCGGGCTTCGTTTCCACATGAGTGTATTGTCGAGTTCGTAGGCCCAGAACCCATCCTTCATGATAACGCTGGCCGAGATGATGTTGGTGTGAAGTTGGGGATGTAAGTAACCCGCTTGAGCACGATATCACCTATTTTCCCGCCCCGAGCGCTATTCAAAAAGTTCTTCATCCTTCTCTTTCCCCATCCAACAACGGTGACTGAATTTCCAACGAGGACGACGTGTTAGGCTTGAGCCCGGGAACTCAAGAGCATGATCCTAAAATTCGGATTTTTTGATAGCGTGCATGGGCGCCTGGCGCGGACGAGGGCCTGGACGACGCGGGCTGGACATACGCAAGCGACGAAAGCCGCGGAGATGCCGAATTGTCCCCAACGGTCCAACAAATAGGTACGTACTGACTGGCAGAAAAGGTACGTACTAAAAGATACGTGCTGACTGGCAGAAAAGGTACGTACTAAAAAGATACGTACTGACTGGCAGAAAAGGTACGTACTGGCTGGCAGAAAAAGAGGAGGCCGACACCTTATTCGATCGGACATGGAAGAGGTCTTGGTTGGTTTCGAGAGGGCGGCAGAGAGGAAAACGAATAAAGTCAAGAAAATTATCTGTTTTTGTAACCTCGGATTGATCAGGAGCCCCTCGCCGTGTGCCGCCACCGGTGAAGGCAGATTTACAGGCTTCTTCGGCGCGGTGTGCGTGCTTACAACTCATTGGTAATATAATGCACGGTGGCACAGTCAATATGGAAATAAGCTAGGGAAACCAGCCATCTGGGGCCCACGTTCCTGTTTGTCAACGACTATGATCTCATATCTGGGCTCGGCAGCACGTAGCGTCATTCAGTGCGATACAAAAATGATGCCTCCGCCACCGAACGGCCCAACACCACAAGCCAAACAGCAAGAGGCCGCCAGATTGCCAACCCTTGAGGAGTTCATCACGCATCTCGTCTCTTTCTCGGGCGTACAGGTCCCGACACTCATGTCAACCTTGGTCTACCTCAGCCGCCTCCACTCACGCCTACAACCCACGGCTAAAGGCCTCCGCTGCACCGCCCACAGGATCTTTCTGGCCTCGCTGGTCTTGGCAGCAAAGTATCTCAATGACATCTCGCCTAAGAACAAGCACTGGGCCAACTACTCACTAATATCCTGCGCAGGATTGTAGTTTGGCTTCTCGCGAGCTGAGGTCAACCTCATGGAAAAACAACACCTCTTCCTGCTCGATTGGGACTTACGTATCACGGAGGATGATCTGTACCGTGAGCTGGATCCCTTCCTGGGACCAATTAGGAAGGAATGGCTATACGCCACAAGCAAACATCCAAAAGTACATAATTGTATTGTAGTGAGCGGACGATATAGATCGACCTCACAATTGCAAGCTAAGGCGTATAGAGGGAGAGCTGGCTTGTTCAGCGTCAGCGAGCGGAGGCTGTTAGCAACCTTAAGCCTTGACACAACATATAAGATATTTGTCCGAAATGACCGGAATTATCTCTACTTCGGGACACACTCCGAGTTCGGCGACGACAGGTTCCGGCGATGGGTTCTCATGGGCTATGACATCCATGGCTACAAGAATGTCTGATTCGGAGGAGAGTCGGACCGAAGCTGACGACCAGAGTGCAAACGAACTTGAAGAGAGACAAGCTTGCCCTCGAAGGGGCCGGTCTGCTTACGCTCGTATTTGATGCCCATGTGGATCTTATTGTCATCGTTGCTGTCTCGCAATCGATTGGCGTCCTGATCAGCCCAGACGCGGTTTGGCCGGGAGGCGTTGTGTTGCACAAAAGACTGCCCGCTGGCGTCCCCATCCGCGTCTCCCTGCGTGCACTGGCGAGGAAGTCTGGCAGCCTCGCGCTGATCGTTCTTGGTTTGCCTGGCCTCAACGTGGGCAACAGCATCAACGGCCAGGTCATTGATGCGGAAATGGACACTACTGGAACGATTGGCGGCGCGGACTGTGGGAGGCTGCGTGAGCTGACGGGCGTGATCGGGCACAGTATAAGGACGTGAATACCGAGCGCGGGCCTGACGGGTCTTGCGAGTGTGTGTCCCTTGTTCGAGGCCGATATCAGTGTGAGAGCCTTCGCCAAGACTGCGGTTGACACTGGAAAGTACGGGGTCTTTTCTAGGCTCAGGCTTGATGAAGCCCACAGCAACGCGTCTGCGCGCTTGATTGATGGCGAACTCCCGATTGTCATCCTGGTCCTCGGGCCGCTCTCCGCGGCCCAGCTGGTGCTGGCGCACACGACAGTACTCTTTGAGTTCCATTCGGCTGAGGCCTTTAAGATAGTCCTCGATCTGGTATTTGTCAGATGAGAGCCACAGCGTGCCCGCGCCCGATGGGAAGTTGCTCTGCAGCGGTCGGCCATCGCGAGTCTCGCGGCCAAGCTTGACGCGAAACTTGTCGTTCGTGCTAATGATTCCAAATACAGCATGTTTGTCCTTGTCATCCCTCTCGGACGAGCCCTTCCAGAAACCAAGGAGGATCTTGGTGGGCCGAGTTCCGTGAAGATCAGCTACTTTGGGCTGTGACGTAGCTGGGGCAGCCTTCGCAGCGTGAGTCGGATTCGCAGAGGACGTGGCGCCATTGCGGCGACGCTTCTGAGGGTGTTGAAGGGCGTGATCAGGGATGTCGACGCCATAGGCTATTTGCTGCAGCTGATAAACTTGTCTCTGCAGCCTCTTGTTCGTGCAATTTTTGATGGCTTGCTGGACAGCAACTTTAGAGGGGAAGGATACAAAGTACTACCGCCACCCTATCCACACGTTCGATTTCACAACACTCGACGGGAAGGAGAAATGGACAGCGTATCGCTTTACCAAGAACGTCTACGACACCTGGATGCCGACGCACTTTAAGAGGATCACTTCAGCTATCGACCAGTTGCCATCCGACTTGAACTTTGACGTCCCGTCACTTCCGGAAACCGGGCTGTCCCAGGACCTGGAGAGCCTGATGCAGTCGGATGTTGGATCAGCGGCTTCTCTACCTGTTGACCAGGACAGTCAGTTGAGCAAAGTTGGGCAAGCACAAGCAGCCACTCCAGGCACTTCATTCACAGAACCCAAGGCGACCAAGAAGAGGCGGGGAGCTAAGAAGTAGATCAAGAAGGATCGAAATCGTTGTTGGAGAAGATGCTGGGCGCAGTGTTCCGAGTTGGCCGAGCAAGGCCCGACGAAGGAGCTCATTCCATTTGATATCACAAAGTTGCCGGCGAGTTCTTGGCCAGAACTTCTCCAACACCTCCCTTGGACCAGTAGCAGAGCCTGCAGCGCAATCGCAACCAGCTACTTCGCTTCTTATCGATCCCGTGCCACAGAACACGCCAATATTCCCCGATCTGATTGGGCAAAACCTCCTCCATCCTGCTCTGGTTCAGGCTGCCACCCAAGACCTGAACTTCAACTATATGATGTCCATCCAGGCCGCAACTCTACACGAACTCTTACCTCCGAACCGCCACGATTGTCTCGTGCAAGCCAAGACAGGCACGGGTAAGACGATTGCCTTCCTTCTTCCCACCATCCAGACCATAATCAGCAGAGATCGAGCGCCCGGGGCGGGCATTTCTCTTCTGGTCATCTCCCCAACCAGAGAATTAGCCATGCAGATCGCGGGCGAGGCTAACAGGTTGCTGCAGCGAATGTGTAACTGCGCTGTCTGCGTTGCAACTTTGGCTTAGCTATGAAGCGGAGGGAAGAAATGCGATTGAGCTGGGGAATTTCCATGGTGACCAACTCGATGGGATTGAGCACGTTATTGTTGAGGAAAGCGTTCTCTGAGGATTTAAGCAACGCTTCGGTGATGGATGGCTTAAGAGTCACAGGTTTGGCGTGGCACCTCAGATGGAGGATGATTACGTACGACAGGCGAGAGAGCTTGAAGCTAGAGGCCAGTAGGCTCTCCGGAGACGGAATTGGATGTTGTACGAAGCTTTCCGACTTTATCGATGGGTAACGCGGGCTGCGCGCCAACCCCAATGGCCTGCTCAGACACAGCGTGTCGAGGCGACTACTAACAGGTAGGCTCATGCCTGCATCACCGCCGAGCACGGTTCCCATCAATCCCAGCCAAGACATCTCTTCCTACGGTCAACGGCCTTAATCCAGTTATGGATAAAAACACAGCAGAATGCAAGCAGAATGAACGAGATGTGAGGGGCGCTAAGATACCGACTGGAACGCGTCGCTATGGGCGAGGGACTCGGTCGCGAGGTCAACTTGCATCGCTGTTAGGGGAACGACGACGTAGACTCTTGCACTGGCCAGCCAGGTAAAATGGTTGTAATAATATTAATGACTATTAATAAAACAGCTTTATCAATCTACTACTCTACAGGCGTATGTATAAACTCGAGGGAAGGACATCAAGTAGTTCTTTCGTTGGGCAGGATTTTATTCGCGCCTTCTTCGGTGATCTGGACGATGGAAGCATGAACAGCGAGGTCCTTCACCCGGAGTATGGGCCCGTCCCCGAAGGATTCGGCCGCGGGCTTCGGTAGCGGCGAGGAGAGCAGATGAAAGTGTCCGCCGATCCAGTCAAGCCATGCGCTCTCGTGAGGAGCGTCGAACACTAGCAGGCCGGAGGCGGATCCGCGGGGGCAAGAACGGCGGCTCCTGCCGGGCGACGGCGGTCGGCCGGCATGTATCCCCTCCGAGTGTCGCAAATCCTAGAGGACGATATGGCCATGGTAGACATACATCGGCCGGCTTTGACCAAGATTCTACAACTTGGCGAGAAAACGATACCCTAGTAGGGTCAAACGAGATTATGCCTCCGGCCGTGGTGGCTTCCGACGACCGACCCGAAGGGAGCCTCTTCGTTTTGACACAAGCCAGATATCTGAAATCGCCATCAACCACTCTGAAGTTGAGCCAGACGAGACGACATGGCGAGCGGACACCAGCGGCACGCCTAGTCATGATCGGGCTTTGGCCGAACAAAGCTCAAGCTGGTGTGAAGGTTTGTTCCGACTGTGATAACTCACTGCTTGAGATCACGAATCGTCTCCACGAGCCTGGCCGCGCTGACCATTAACAGTATTCCATTCATGCAAGGTCCGTTGGCGGATTTCTAGGCAGCAGAGCCGGCCCTTGCCACCTCCCCAGCCCCCCCCCCCCCAAAAAAAAAAACTATATAAAGCGGCTACATGCCGCAGATACATTCTATTCGAATTATCTATTCCCACAACACTTACCATATATTGTCCGCAAAATGAAACGCCATGCCCCTAGTTCTACGGTTCAGTCCATTCCTGTTGGCGTGCCTGGTCCTAAGAGGCAAAGAATTGCAACTGGCAAGCTGCCCGCGAAACGGCTTGAACGGCTTCTATGCAGCAAGGAACCCAGCCATGACTTCAACTTGTTGAAACCTCTGGAGCAACAGTCCTTGTTCCATTATCTGTTTGGGGAATACAAGAACCTCCGAAGATGTTCGGAGCTCTTTGAGAAACATTGCCCCAAAGCAGACAGAACTGTCGTTCTGCACAATCGCGAACGGATTCCTCAACGTACTGCCAATGCACTCCTGAAGAGGTCTCGATTTGACTGGAGCTATGCGGACGACAGTTTTGTACCCGAGGATGATATTGAGTGGTGCTCCTTTGCCCGGTTTCGACTAACCACACCGCAACAAAGCCTTCAACTCGAAGTCTGCACGTCTGGAGACGAACGTCGAAAACACGCAGTCGAGAAGAGCTTCTTCTTGCATCAGGCCATTTCCTCACAATTATTGTACTACCGTCTGGCGGTTGTGTTTGGTATGCCGGAGCCTGTGACAACTGATGGGTACAAGACCTGCTGGTCGGTCGTCCTACAATTTAGGGATAAGACGGGGCGGCTAGAACTGAGCGACAGCAAAGGCGGGGCGTGGGCGGCATTTTGCGGGAGTGAAGATGCCAGTAAAGCTGCATTGTGGCTCCTGGGATGGATAGTAAGCGACCAAGTTCCGCATACTTATGATGGTGTTTTGGCCGGATGTATAGCCTAGTCGCGTAGACGACGTGCAAGACCTAGTTGGAGCTTGGGATAAGGAGACCGCGGAAGATGAAGCTGTATTGATGCCTTTGCTCTAGAACCCCTGGTGTTTTATCTGTTAGTCAGCCCACACATACACGCAAAGATAAGAAATTGACCAGTAGAGAGCCATTCTACTTCTAATTCTCCCACTTCTCCCCGTCTCGTTTTGTAAGCCAGACCGCTTCCATCTTAATGTCGACATCGTCCTCAACCGCGTCAACTCGCCGTCCGTCCTTCTGCAAGGCCGTCTGTTTGGGAACGCACAGGCTTGGTGGGAAGTAACCCCGTTGACGTTCCCATCTCCTTGGGAAACGGCGGCCCTCACATGCCGTTTCCGGCACCTGCCACATCGGGTAATTCTCGGCCACGCCATCCCTCGCTGTTTTTGCTTTCCCATAAAACGGCGCCTGCTCAGCCCAAGACGCCAATGTACCTCGAAGTTCCTCTTGTACCTTCTTCTGTCTTTGAGCACAACCCACGCCACATTCACCTTCCGCCCGCCTCAGCCATATTTTACAGCGGCGTTCGCACATCGTCAACCTTTCCTCAACTCTCGTTCTCCATGATAAACCACGCAATGAACCATGGTTTCTGCCGAATCCAATTGAAGCTGGCGGTAGGTAGACCCATGTCGGTGCTTCCAGTTGCCTGCAGCATTTGTGCCGATGCCAGGTGCAGCGTGCCCTCATCCAGTAGGCTTCGGCCTCTCCTGCTGCAACAGTGTTGCTGATTTCTTCAGTGTATTGCCGCTTCTAGCAATTTTGTCTACAGTCGTCCGGTATCTTGCGCCTCGCCCCTTCCGTTGATTACCGACATCGAATATTACAAACGCCTGGCGAAGCGCCCAGCGGGCCCATTACCCATCCTCGAGGGCCCCTCTGCTGTCCTGCCGCGTCTGCCTCGCCTTGCCGTCAGACCCAAAATTGCCTCTTCTGGAAATTTGAGAAATGGACGGCGATCATGGGATGCGCTGTGGGATCATACGACCGTGGACGGTGGTCCGAGACGTGCTGTGTCAGGCATCACGACGAGCGCTCGGGGCGAGGGCCTTGGTCTGGATCCTTCCTCGGGCGAGGGGAGGCAGGTGTCGACCGTGAATTACCATATTTGGTAATTTCCAACCCTTCCGAGAAAACACAACGCACGTCACGGAAACTGGCATTCAGCTTGCCTGCGAGTCAAGAGAGGGCGGGGTCTGCCTCGCCGAGGGTCTCCTGAGCTTCGAGGACGCATTCGTCAGGGGTTCTGATGGCTGGCGCCAACAGAATTCCCTTGTTGGGCAATTCACGTCTCGACTGCAGCCTAGACGTTCGGCCCGCCCACCTCCAGCACGATGCCAGCGACGAGAACGGCCTCGTATATCCGAGATGAAGCACGCCATCCAAGTCATGCACGCCCTGCGACTACACCGCTGAACGAGAATCAGCTCAGGCCGGCATCTCGGAACCTTCAGCCAGGGTGGAGCTCTTGGGAACGGCCGTGAACAGTCGCGGAGGTCTCCATCATACTGCAATCTTCCAGGGGACGGGACCACAAACCCAGCGGCACTCTTGCAAGATGAGGAGCGAGGGCTCGCCGACGACGATATTGCCCAATTGGGATGGTCTCCTGCTATAGGTAGGACAGCCATGCGTTGAAGCTGGTCGTCTCCACGTCCGTGTCCAGGAGTAGGAAAGATGGACGGGCGGACTTCACCCAGGGGTTGCAGCTAAGTCGGCTTCCTGAGTCAACGAAATTGCCTGAAGAGGCAATTCTCATCTCAACCGTGCATGGCATCCGGCTCTGCCTGATCTCGGCTCTCGACGGAGTGGTTCCAGCACTGGTTGCATTGCACATACGAGACGATGGGCGTCGAGGACATCCCGAAGCGCCGGCGCAATATTCCCAAGAAGATCAACAGCTCTGACTACGAGTCCTGCCTCGTATTCCAACAGAATTAGCCTATCATACGGGCTTGTTAGGCAGCATCCAAGACGCATCGTGCATACGGCCCGGACAATTAAGGGGCAGATGACCCCTCTCACCCATGCCCAGGGGTGGGTGGTTACGCCGGTTGGTGGGTTCACCAGGCTCGATGGAGGGTCGGGTTCAGCTGAACAGGCCTCTTTCGGCGCAACTCCAAGGCCGGACGCCCGCGTCAATGGATGGGTGCCTATCTCGGTCTGGCAATCATGATCCATGCCGCCAGGAGCGGCCCTGGCGGTTGAGATCGTCTTGGCCTACTTCAAAATTGGTGACGTGGCTTGCGGTTCTACGTCCGTGGCCAACAGTTAGCCCGGCAAGTCCGCTATCACTGCCATTTTTGGATGAGACGGACAGCAATTACAAAGGGTAGAGAGCCCACCGGCATGTCAAGGACATTGGCCAGGCTCGGAAGAGACCATTACACCATCCAGGGTCCTGCATAACGAAGGAGTCGCCGGTGAGTCAACTGACCCCAGCTTCGGGTTCCAACGCAGGTGTGGAGGCGGCAGGCTCATCCATGGGTTGATGGGTGGATTATTGGCCCAACCGTCATGCCCATGAACGGGGGACTCATTGGCACACGAATAACCGACATCTTATATAACGCCCCCCTTTCCTCACTATTACACCAGACAGCTCATACCCAAAAACTCAATTTCACCCTTCTTCTTTCACCAACAATGGTCAACCCACAATTCAAACAGCATGATGTCGAGTCCCTGGGAAAGCATCTCTACGAGCGCGAGCAGAAGCTTGCACAATTGAAACGCCAACGAGAGCGCGGAGAGCAGCAGCAGCTACGATCACTTCTCCCACCAACACCCCCGACTGCACTTGAACCAGATATCGGAAATCTAGGGGGGACGGAAGCCCAAATCATCGGCTATACGTCAGGTATGCTTTCATCACATTCCTCTCTAGGCGTTGACTTACGACAAACAGGCGATTTCCCCAACTTTCCTGGTTGCAACCTCGGCTTCAATTTCTTCGAGAATCTTGACATGGCCGACATCGCGCACATAGAGTCCTTAAATAAGATCCAGCCACACCCGAAACTCTGGTCACCTCGTACACCCCTACTTGGCCATCCTACGGAACTCACCTCTCAGAAAGAGGCAAATCCTTTGGTTGAGGACCTTCCCGTGCCTCCTGGCCTGGTTAGACGTGCAACGGGACAACTTCGCCCAACGAGTTCTCTTATAAGTGACAGGAACACAGGTGAGTGATCAATATCGAATATATGAACTTGGGACTGACAACTATTATTCCGTCGTTGAGGATGAACAGATGAGCAACAGCGCCCAAACCCGTAAGAGCTGTGATGCTGATGGCTTAGCCAACGATGAAATCATTAGCTCTCATGATGATGATACCCGTGACGAGACCTGCAATGAACAGTCGGCGGTTCCAAGACCCAAGCTTGCGGTTCAAGGTTCGTCGGGGATTCCCGCATCACAGATCCTCTCCAGAAGCAACTCCGCAACTCCCGACTCCATGACGAGCCCGTCTTCCGCAACAAGACCTACTCCCAGTTTCTCAATCGATGCTCCCGCCGCCCCTTTCGACAGGGTGGAACAACCTGAAACAGACGTCGCACTTTCTACTCCATCCTCAGATCACGCCTCCGTCTCACGGCAAGGTGGTGATGCCAGCAGCCGGGGGAAACGAGGTCGCGGGGCTATCGAAGACGGCTGCGAGAGCCATGATCCTCGCTCGCCTAAGCGAAGGTCACGAGATGCCGACAGCGGGACAGCATCACTGGCTCAGCCAGCCAGGACTTTGCGCGCATTGCCATCTCGACAGAGGCAACGACCTTCAATCATGACTGAAATCACTTCACCTCTCCTCGACCACTCTTCCGGGAAGACCGCTCTCGAAAGTTCCGAACGAGTTCCCTTCTCTCCTGTCGCCGCCGCAGCGGATCCGTCCCCACTCGCATGTCAGACCTGCGGCTTTTCTGCCAATCATTTGCTGCGGATGAGCGACACCGTCCAGGCTCTTGCTGGGAGTGGTACTGATCTGTCTGGCAGTCAAAAGGGATTGGACATGCTTCACTTGGTCATTGGGTTCGTTAGGGATTATGCCACGAGGCTTCCGCACAACGCAACAAGCACGGGAAAGGGCGATCTCGGCGGCATAATGAATAGAGACCACGCAGTGGAGGCAGCTATCGGGCCATCGAACGCCGAGACAGTCGAAAATGACGAAGGCTCCGATGACTCTGATGACGACGGCAACAGCGAGAGCGACAGTGGCAGTTCCGATCATAGCGACAACCCAGATATTCCCGATGAAAAGTTTAAAAGACCCCAACGTCTCCGTTGGGAACCTCTGGACGAAGTACGTCTTCGCGCATGGGTTCAGGAGAAAAAGAAGTGGTCGTGGATTGCTGGTAAATTAAAGCGAACCGAGCAGGCTGTTTTTCAACATTGGAAGATCATGGGTAAGCAGAATAAGAGGACAGTAAGGAAGTAAATGAAATAGAATGATTCCAGATATATGCCTGTATTAGGATTCCTATCCTTCCTCTGTGCCCATTATCGTCGCTTTCCGTTCTGTTTTTTAAGGTGGTTGTTTGTAAGTATTACGGAGATCTTTTGGGTGGGCTCAATTGTCAACCGGCCTCCAAAGCCCTGTGCTATTCCAGCTCGTGCCGGCTCCCACATTGGGTGTTTTCTAAGTTGGAGTTAGTGTTAGTTATGGCATTTCACACGAACGCAATGAATGTGTTAAGAGGTAATGATGCTGAATATTAATGAACTGCAGCGAAAGACGGAAAAAGCAAACACCGAGGACGACGAAACGAACACACTCACGGATGCTCTCGCAGGTCTGAATATTCAGTCCGATAATGTCAACACAACGAAATACCAAGAACGGGACGCGACCATCGAGCTGAAGACTTTGCGCACTTGACCTGGAGACCTAGTTCAGTATATCGGGAAGGCTCATAAGACAGCACCTGCTCCTTCTCCAACCACAAAGACCACAACAGCCGCTCTAACTTCCTTGCCTGGCACCTGCCAAAATAATCAGCCGGAAGGCGCAAGCGAGAGAGGCGTCCCTTCCTTTTTTCCTACCAAGGATTCTCTTGTCCACTCGCAAGCTCGTAATCCTTCAAACATCTCAACAACCTCCCACCTTTTCAACCACCTTCCCCTCCTATCTACGTTCATCGCTCCCAAAAAGTAAGTGTCAGTCCCCTTATCTTCATAGTCTTATCGCATTAGGGATTCCCACCGAGGCACAGGCTTCACAGATTGCCCATAATGACAACACCCGCTCCTGCCGATCCGGTCGAAAGCCTCCGAACCGGCGACACGAC
The DNA here is from genome assembly GCA_021399435.1 of Diaporthe sp. PMI_573. Taxonomy (NCBI): domain Eukaryota; kingdom Fungi; phylum Ascomycota; class Sordariomycetes; order Diaporthales; family Diaporthaceae; genus Diaporthe; species Diaporthe sp. PMI_573. The sequence goes on along the minus strand of JAJTUP010000093.1, from coordinate 109,370 downwards.
CCAGCGTTTCACCATCGCCGACTTCACCATCATCGTGAAGAGACACATTTTTCCAATCAAGCAGCCCTTCACCCGCACTGGTCAAATATTTTGCCACGCCCAGCCACGTGGCAGCGTCCCATAGCCCCCCTCCCACCCGGAGGGCGTCATGAGCAACCACTTCCCCCACAGGGTGCTGTACAACGCGAAAGCCACAGGTCAGGCCCAACAGGTCACGCGGCATCGTGGAGAGCCTTGCGCGAAAGTGGCCCTCGATATTCAGAGGCCTCCCGGATCACTCCACGGTCCAGCGGGTTCTTTTTTTTAAGGAGCGTGCACAGCGGAAACGCCAACGCGAACGTGAAGAGCACCAACAGCAATCACAACTCCCAGAAACAATCCCCAAACCAGAATAAAGGAGACCCAGACCATGGGCAATGAACCAGGTATACTTCCATCTTACTCCTCTCTATGTGTTCACGATAGCCCGTTGGTACGTACTTTTTTCTGCCAATGAGTACGTACCCTTTCTGCCAGTCATTACGTAACTTTTCGCCAATCACTACCCGTGGGTCGCTTACTGATCGGAGCACCCACTGCTGGCGTTTTCCTTATTATCTTCCGGCTTCGGCCTGTGCGGCTAGACTGCTGTTGTCCTTACTCAGTTCGGGAGCGAGCCCCAGGAGCGAAGCCCCTCCCGCTTCACATACCCTCAAACTTGAAATCGCCCCTCTTGGGCTCAATGCCATGTTAGCTACATACGAGAAACTAATCAAAAGGAGGGTCCCTGGGCTTCAAGGAGGCATGGACCATGAGCCATGATGGTTTGTACCAACATGATTTCCTTGTTAGGCAATTCATGTCTCGACTGCATTCATCTTAACACAGACACAACGAGACAGAGTGACATCCAAGGGAGGAGACCACAGTTTGGCGTCAAAGCTCACTTCCGTACTGCCATGGATCGTGACGTTGTGGCGACCGAAGTCCTGGCGGCATCTATAAACACACGTCCTTGAAATTTTTCAAATCGATGCGCTTGGGGTTCCGGACGACTATGTACACTCCACCGAGCAGATTCGGAATAGGGTGAAGGATAAGGCTAAAAACCTCGTTGATAATCACCACAAGAATCATTCTCTGGGAGCTTGGGTCGCATCTTGGCAGCCCCATGAGCTCTGACGCGGGGAAGTTCTTGTTCGGTGAGGTTGCCCTTTCTGCCAATCAGTACGTACCCTTTCTGCCAGTCAGTACGTACAGTCATTACGTACTTTTTTCTGCCAATCACTACGTGGCCTTCCTACCACTCAGCACGTACCTTTCTTTGCCACTCAGTACGTATCTTTTTCTGCCGGTCAGCACGTACCTTTTTCTGCCAGTCAGTACGTCCCTTTTCTGCCAGTGAGAACGTATCACAGCCTTGGGCCGTCCCGAGGAGATGGCGGTCAATGAGTGGAACGGACGACAGGTGAGACAAGAAATCTAACCCAGGAAAGTGACCAGCGATAGGTATGACTACGCCCGGTATCGATCGTCCTCCTGCTCCTTCTGTGAGGGCTGCATAGAGTATCGCGCAACTTGGTTGTGATGTTTCTCAACATAAGCCAAATTTCGAAATTCTCTGGAACATTCGTCAATGTGCTTGTGGAGAGATACGTAGACTGGCAGAAAAAGGTACGTACTAACTGGCAGAAAAAGGTACGTGCTGACCGGCAGAAAAAGATACGTACTGAGTGGCAAAGAAAGGTACGTACTGAGTGGTACGTAGTGATTGGCAGAAAAAAATACGTACTGACTGGTGTCAGATTATCACCCTTTTAGGTATGTGGGACGTGTAATTATGGTCCAATTGATGGGGTGGTAACTGTGTGTATTGTGATGATGTCTTGTCTTGGTTCCTTGGTGGGACCCCACCCGTAAGGGGGCTGGTTTTGTCATGATTCAACCATTGATGCCTCAGGCACCTAACCTAAAGCACCCGTCACATCTGACAACTGGCAAAAAAGGTACGTGCTGACTGGCAGAAAAAGATACGTACTGACTGGCAGAAAAAGGTACACTGAGTGGCAGAGATGCCGCCGCCGGTGCGCACCCCAGGCGCTGGTGAGCATTTTCATCGGCGGTGTCCATCTCCGAATCATCGGCCAGTACGATGGAGTGCGATGGATTGTGCTGCCGCAAAACTGACATGGGTGCACGCCGCAATGATCTCTTCGCCGTACTTTTCGATATCGAGGTAATCGTCGACAGAAGGCCCTTTTTTATAGAGAACGGAAAGAGGATTCATCGCCAAAGGTGCAGTAAATGAAAAACGTGTCCGGTAACCCAGTCGGGAGCGCGATCCCTGCAAGCGCGTCTCGTGCCCAGCATACTCTTCGCGACACCACGCCCTTTAGTAATAACATTTAAATTAGCGGCCTAATAGTTCCATCCTCTTCCAATCGATCTTAAGTATTAGATTTATTTCCAATGACACTGTTTCAGCTATAAGTAACCATACCCTAACTCTATAAATCTAGGGACCCAAAGAACGCTACACCAAGCGCCCTTGCCCGGCTTCTTTGGGGGCAATTCAAGGACGTTCAGCTTGGGCCGAATACCCTCAAGAACTGGCTACAGACCTTCCGTAAGGATCAGCAGAACACAAGCAGTATTAGATTGGCTTGAGAAGGAGGGTTACTGGTATCGCTTCACGCAAGATAGGGCCGGCAACGTCACAGGTGTCTTCTGGTGTGAACCCTCGCAGATGGCTTGGCTTCGTGAACGTCGATTTGCCCACAGTATTTCTCTCGATTGTACTTACTCGACTAACAAGAAGAAGACGCCGTACTTTCAGGGGACGACATTAACCCATACGAAGAAGATCCTCCCGCTATTTCAAGGTCTAGTGGACAATGAGAAGGAAAGTGGCTTTCGGTGGCTTCTCGAGCAAGTTCACCTCCTTCTGAAGGAGTGTGAAGCCGACGATCCGACCCTCTTCATCACTGACTACGATAATGCCCTGATCAATGCCCTTGAACACGAATTCCCTCGATCACGGCACCAACTCTGTGTCTTCCACATGAACATGAACGTTGTGCTTCACATCAAGAAGAAGTGGCGGCGGCGAGCTGCGCAAGAGGAAGAGGAGGACGAGGACGAGGCTGGCGGTACGTTTGAGGAGGGTATTAACGATGTCCGCAAGGAGGATGCCGACGAGGCTCGGCTCAACGGGCCGGCGAGAAACTAGGCGAAGATGCCCTCACGTGTACCGAAGCTGAAGGACATCCCCTACACCCGACAAGCTCTATTTGACCTCCTTCGCTTCATGAAGTACTCTACACATCGTGAGGTCTACGATACAGCCTAGCAGCGTCTTCAAGAGAAGTTTGGGGACCAGGAGGCCATCATCAACTACCTCAAGACGTACTACATCGACGACGACGAGACGATCGTCGCCAAATGGGCTGGGTACCAGATTTGCAAAACCCTCAACTTCGGCTTACGTAAGACCTCCTCTACAGAGCGAATGCACCGGCAAGTCAAGCTGTATTTAGGCAACGGGCTTGGGGACCTTCTCTACTTGGCGAGGGCCGTCCACGAGGTTATCAGGGATACTGCTCAGGCTCTTCGTCGTGAGGAAGCCCATCAGAAGACTTCACTGCTTCAGAAGCACAACGGGAAGCAGTGGCTAGGCAAGCTACACTACCAGATCTCGTGGAAAGACAGCCCTAAGGCGTACGGATTAATGGTAGTATACTTTAGTAAAGGAGTAGATGCGTAACGACTTCTGCAAGAAGGTTTCTTTATCGCAGGAGGAGAATCGGGGTATACTAAGAAATTTGAACGGAGGGAATGCCCGAAGTAATGCTATAACTGCCAGGAAATTACTGAACATAAGGCTTACTAATGCTATAAACCATAAATCTGCGGAAAGTGCGCCAAAGAAGGCCATCGCCATACCGAATGTACCGAAACTATAGTGAAGTGTATCCCCTGTGGAGGCCCGCACGAATCGTTTAGCAGAAGCTGCCGAAGACTTTACCTATTTTGCTATGAGTGGAAAGTTTTGCGTGGTCTAACTAAATGTGAGGAAATAAGGAGCGGTACACGACAGCCTGATGAATGATGAGGAAATACAAGACGCAGCAGTACTGGCCATTCAGGAACCCCAAGCGAGGAGGGTCCAGGGACGTCTCCTGACGACCCCTATGGGGCATTATAAGTGGATCAAGATGGTGCTCTCTACGTGGAGAGAGGGAAGATGGGCGATTCGGAGCATGTTCTGGATAAATAAGGATATTGAAGCGGAATAAGTGCCGATTGACTTACTAGATATGATAGCGGCGATTATATAACTCCCCGAGCGGATGGTTTTGGTCGTGTCGGTCTATGTCCCGGTGGTTGACGTCCAGGCACTTAGGAATACATGCGAGGCCCTACAGAGAGTAATAACGGAGGTAAGGCGAGGCCAGGGCACGACAGTAGAGGTAGTGATTGTGGGTGACTTTAATTGCTATGACCAACTTTGGGGAGGGGATGATGTGTGGTTGGAAAGACAGGGTGAGACAGACCCAATTATTGACCTCATAAACGAAATCGGCCTTAGCAGCATGCTCTGTCGGGGGACAAAAGTATGGGCCGGAATGGATTACGAAATAACTATTCATCTTGTCCTAGCCTCGGAGGAGATAAAAGAGGCAGTGGTTAAATGCGCAACGTTAGTGACAGAACATAGATCCGACTATTGGACGATTGAGACGGTCTTTGATATCTCGGTCCCAGTGTGTTCAATAGGACGACTAGCATAAGCTGCGATATCGTTTAAACTCTACCGAAAAATCAGTCCACATTCGTCATCCCCAATGTACGCACAGTGGCCCTTTCACCTAGAAGATTGCCAGAGCAAGCATGCTCCTGCTCAGTGGGATACGTTCAGGATCCCACTACAGGTAGGCTAGATCTGCGTCTAAAACTTGGTAACGCTTGTGCTGAGGAAAGCAGCTTCTCGAACAGCCACATCCGATTCAGTTATCGGGGCTCCTAGCGTTGCCTAATGAGCTGCTGCTTCAAATCTTGATGCACGTTGATCCAGTCGGTCAATTGTTCCTGGCACTTACATGCAAGCGGCTGCTTGTTGTCTCCTCGATGACAGCCACAACGATTCCTTCTGCGCCCAAGCATCGCGCTTATCGCCTGGATTGCTCTGCAATGGTCGCACTCCTACATGTTGTACGGCCATTGGACGCTCGGGGGCGTTTGAAGAAGTCTTGGGCGCCATGTTGCGTTTGTTATCGATATCGGCCCAAGCGGAAGAGCTGCTGGAAAGGTGTACAAAAGCGTTACGCGAAAGAGATGGCTTGCGGGATTCTGGTCGGTTACGACTCGATTGTTCAGTCGTGGAGCGAAAAGCATTCGTCCTCATACCAATGTCCAGATTGCTGGTGTGAAGAACGTATGAACAAGTACGGGCATTTGGTGAATTAGGAGGATACAGGCTAGAAAAACACAGTCACGAGCGGAGTGTGCATTATTTTGGACGATTTGATAACGATGTAGAGGTAATCGGCAATTTCGTATCGAGGCTCTCCCTTTGGCTTGAGAGACTGGTAAGTGCCTGTAAGGAGGTGATGGACAAGCACATGTCCGACGCCTTGTGAAACATTCTCGAGGGGTAAGTTCATGCTGAATGGAGACCAAAGGGAAGCCAGCCTCGAGCATTTTTGAGAATGGGACTGGGAACATTACACCTCATCCCACCCTCAAAACAAAGAGTTATGCTGGACGCTGAGTAGGGACTTATGTTAGGTATTAGCGGCAGCCAGCGCTGTGATGGAGATCCACGTACGATAAGTCGGGTCGCGTATCAAGCGCTCCGCCCGGGGTATCTGCCACGGGCAAAAATGGTGTACATCTTTGCTGACTCATCGCCGGTTACCACCCCGATCGCATTCTCCCTCGCCTCATCGAAGTCATATTCAGTCGCAATGGTTTTGGTGGGAAACGCTGGGATGTGGCGGGGGTTTGGTGCTCATTGCTCTTGCAGTGGAAGCGGGGCAACACACGGCTATCTCCCCTTAGGAGGGCCCCCTACTTACTGGGCTCCTGACAGATATACAGCAGATTGAAGCCGGTAGGGGGCAGCATTCACCTCACCTGGGTTGACAGGAGCCCCTGGCGGGGAGGGCGCAAGCTCGCTATATGACGGGGGAGCTGTCTTGGGCACTGGGATGCAAAGCTCGCTCATCATCGGCCAGATCAGAACCAACTTGTGCCTCACGCGTGTGATAGATCCAGTGAAGACATGCGTATTGAACTTCTGGAGGCAGACAATTGTTGACTTTCAGAGGGTCAACAGTCGTCCGAAGACTGCCTGGAGATTGCAAGTCGCAAATATCCGCATGCAGATTTTGCTTCAGAATTGCCAAGCATCTTACAGCTAGCCGACGATGGGTTTGTTTTTCGTCAACCCAGAATCGGTTTTTATCTCGCTGCTTGGGTCCACTAAGAAGTCGCGGAAAGAAAGCAGTGTCTTCATTCCTCGGCACTGCTAGACGGCAATGCCTTTGCCTACCTGCGACTCACTTATCAGCTGAATCCCGGGCCTGGAGACCAGACAAGGCGTTTAGTGGCCAATGAGAGAATTTGCTCCGTGCTGTATGTCTTATAAGAAGTTTAAAACTTCGTCTGTCTATGGCCCACTGGGTACTTTTGCAAGTGAGACTTCGAATAGTCTAAGTTTGATTTAGACTCAAAGTGGAACTGAAACACTTAGGCCCCGAAGGCTGGAGTGAAGCGCAGTCTCTGGACTCAGAAAGTGCTCCGAAAAGATATTTTGAAAACGACAAGGCTACTTGCTTGTCGTCCGGCCTCCAACGAAACTATCAGATTCTTCACGAAGTAGGCCATATTACTGCCTATGGGACTCTGTCGCAGCGTTCCAGTCGCTTGAACTGCATTCCGTTGCTGGTCAGCCCAGCTGCCCTATTCGTTCCAACCCTCACCAGACATTCCACAATTGGGGCTGACCAACCTCCTGGTTTCCTGTTAGCGCTCGCTGTCTAACGCCAGCTGCGACACACAATGATGGTGCAAAGATCGTGAGAGTTGATTGCCAAGATCCTGAAGATAAATATGTAGCCGTCTTCTGATGTAAAGTTCGAATATTTGAATGACCACACTCATCCATTCACATCATCTTGAACCAGGATTCACACTTTCAAAAAAGCAAATATGAGAGCCTCCACGGGTCACGTCCTCTTGATGGCCGCATTCGGCTCCATGGCACTGGCTGTGCCAGTCCTCAAGGTACGGCAAAGACAGCACCGAAAGCTCCAAAGCACTTTTGATGACTGTGTATTGACACCTCACAAGCGTCTTGATCATGCTCATGATCATGTTGCTGTAGCGGATTACGTCGAACCTGTTCACCCCAACGACAAGCGCCATGATGATGTTCACGATGTGGAGGTTTTCGTTGAGCCTGTCCATCCTAACGACAAGTGAAAAATGCTGTAAGTGGCCCCCGGAGCATATTTCCGCCTGCCTCAGAACTGGTCTTTCTTGCAGTAGTCATTTCAACATTTTTATGCAGATCTTCCTATGTGACCATCTAAAGACTGACTGTGTATGCTTTGGATTAAAGACCAGGCGGTTCATGATCTCAAAGTGAGGGCTGCTGGGGATGTTATAGCTAAGAAAATGAATCATTAATTCACGCCAAAAGCGAGAAGCCCTGGCCGATGAATGTATCAATTTGCTTAAAGTTCAAACTTCCGTCTTTGACGCCACGTATCCGCGTAGTAATCTTATTATCCCGAATGCCTCGAGGCCTCAAGAAAATAACCAAACAGAATGGCCTTGTCGATTTGTTAGTAAATCAAACATTTCCAGAATGTGATATGACGGCAGCATCACGGCAGTCGAGCTGCAAGCAAAACTTCTGGCCCGTAAGAAACATAATTTAGGAATACCTCGTTTGAGCTTCGGTACCAAGTGAACCTTGCGGGCGAATATAGCAACGGCGACTCCTGCTGACAGTGGAACCTCGTTGTGTGGATTCGTGGCAGCGACACGCTTACTCACCTACTACGCAAAATCCAACAGTGTGCTAATGAGGTCAGCGAGAATCCAAAGATTAGGGCTCGTAAACGTCTCGACCTCATTGTGGACAACGATACTCGATGGCTTTCGCAGCTTTTTATGATGCGCCGAGCCCGACTCCTTCGACCTTTCCTCGAGACCCTCCTCTTCGAGTACAAACAACTGTGGGAAAAAGAAAATCTAAGGAAGGACGGTACACAGAAGAAGGGCAAGAGGTTGCCATTATGCCTCGAAGAACAGAGTAGATTAACAGTCGCTGATTGGAACGTGATCGACGCCTTCATTGAACTACTTGAGCATTTCGAGAACACGATCCTTATTCTGGAAGGCGACGGGCAGGCTCGTGAGCGAGCAAGACACCATTTCAAGGAGTCCTACGGCAATATCACTGATGTGTTGATGGCGTACGAATACCTTCTCTCTAACCTTGAAGAGGCAAAGGAGAAGATTGACCAGTACGCCGAACCAGAACACTTCCGAGTAAATGTTCAACTGGCTTGGGAGAAGCTCAACGAGTATTACGATAAGCTCGACGACACTCCGATGTACTACGCCGCCCTAGCCTTCCACCCCGCGTTTGGTTGGAATGTCGTTGAGCGTGAGTGGGATACTCGACCGGAATGGGTCCGAAACGCGAAGAAGATGGTTAAACAGGTGTGGGACGACTGCTACTCGAAACTTGAAATTACTCATATGAGCGGCGAGCCTGTTGCGAAAAGGAGGAAGAGTAGGTAGAGTGATGCGAGACTGACGCGAAAAATGGGGACGCGATCTGCACCAAAAAGAACCCCGCCCACCAAAACTTTAAGTTTTCAGACTGGCACTGCAACACCACCACCTCTCCAAATTGACCAGATCAATTAAAAATAAGGAATACAGACCAGTTGGCACCAATTGGTGCCAGATACAATTGACCTTTCTGCCCTGGGTGGGTGCTGGGGTTGGCTAAAGTTGGCAGAGTTGGCGAAACTGTCCGGCTGGGTGGTATGTCCGGCTGGGTGGTGAACCACGTTATACGGAATTGATGAGAAAGAAAAATTTGCAATAGGTACATTTGAGTACAATTGGAGACATACCTGGTTCAGAACGGTTTTTTTGCCAATCTTTGTCTTCCCACAACGGGGACCACATTCACCTCGCCACACTGAGAAGTCGGCAGCCCTGGTGATTGCCTCAGGGGCTAGGAAGCTGAGAGGCTCGGGAGATTGGGACAGGTTCCCATTCTCGAACTTCTTCACCTTGCTAGCCCACTTGCCCGTCACTGGCGTGATCGGCTCCATCGCTGGAACATTCGGAGACGCGGTCGGCGGCGTGGCAAGCGTGCCCGGCCGACTTGCGAAGACATCGAACAAGCGGCGAGAGCGGAAGGAGAGACGCAGGAGAAAGGCTGCAGAAGCAAAAGACACAGCAGATGAGAAAGTTAAAGAGAACGGGACTGCCAAAACAAGTCACAATACTGGCGCAGAGGGGGGTGTGGACAATTCAACTTCTGAGAACAAGACCACTGAGACCAAAGACGAGCCGGCCGAAACAGAAGGCAATAGAAAAGACGGAGACAACGGTGGTGATCCCGACGGGGCATCCGTCCACACAGCCACGACCGAAGGGACAGCGGACGGCGAAGGATACGTGGACCAGGTCGCCGAGGGCGTCGGCAAGTCCGCCCACGCGATAGCCACGGCGCCCGTGGACCTCTCAGTCGCCCTCGCGCAGGGCTTCCACAACGCGCCAAGGGTCTACGGCGACGACACCGTGCGGCGGGTCATCTGCCATCTTCCGGTCTGGAAAAAGCAGCTGAGCTACCTGGCGTACGATTGGGGCAAGGACTGTGCTCTCCATGTAGCGCCACATATATTTCAATGACCCTCTGAACTACTTATCTACAGGATTATAATGGCCGGGACCACCAAATGCTTCACAAATATACCAAGTTTCTCCCACATCTGGGCGAACTTGTTGGTCATCAAGAAATTCGGGCAAACGACTTGCGCCATCTCAATCGCAAAGGCAATTCAGGAAGCTCAGGGAGAAGGAGTTCATTCAGGGATCGGGCTCGTTTGCGTTGAAGACACCTAGAGGCGGCACTATGCGGTGTCGGAGTTTGAGCCTCGGTTTTCCCCCAGCCTCCAAAACTCTCCCACGTACTAGTAAGTAGTCGAGCTAGAATTATTGTGACTGGCTACATAAGATAACGTGAAGGAGAGCGAATGAGATATATGAGATTCTGGCCTGACGTAGACTCAGGAATCGTGATGCTTCGCCAAGAGACTTCCACATTCAATATTGGGATACATTGGACAGAGTCGTAGTTGAGTGGCGGCACAAAGAACTTAAATCCAAAGCTCCATTCAGCTTCACTACCTTTGCATTTTGCAGTTACCAGTTTTGTCCTGTGTGAATATACTTGATGTGCTTCGGTGACTTCGCACCAAGGTTACGAGATGTGGTAAGGCAAAAGAGACCAAGTTGAGCTAGAGCGGATGTCCGTTTTAATGTTGAGTTTAAAGTGGACATCGATTTATAAATATTCACGTAAATCATTCAATAGTCCCTGGTTGATTCTATAACAATAGTATTGCTCGAGGGAACGCTTTCGATAATCTTGAATATGTGCAGGTGTTCGTCATTCCAGTATGCAGGCTTGTCCAAGTGTCCCGGCTTTCCGCTTTTTCCGGTCCCAGTAGCCCAATTGGTGTAAGTCCAGTCTACCTATGAACTGGTCCTCCCCAGAGGGCACCGATGGACTGACAGCCTTGATGGAGCTGGTGTTGCCATTTCTTATCACGAATAGATCCCAACAATCTTTTCCTCCAGAAGGAACTTCAGGAATGGCGAAGGACCAGCGTCCTAGAAAGAAGAAAAAAAGAAGAAGGTTAGCAGAGTAGCCTATATGGTGGTAGCGAGATATGGAAATGGCTAATATATACCCTGACCTGATCCTTCAGGTACGTCGGAAATCCTCTTTGTAGTAACCGCAGATGACCTAGCCTTCAGGTCGAGGACAAGAATGTGTTGATGTGAAGAAGTGGCTGTGGATGAGTATGTAGTTGTTCGTGACATGCTGTTGGCGAATCTGCCACCACTAATTGAGTGTGGCCAATGTATGAAATGATGATTGAGTGTGCAGGCTCTGAAATGAGGTCAATTTTGAGGGATGCTGAGGTGGAGACAGGGTGGGGAAAGACTGGTCTTTATTCTTCAATGTGTCGCCAGGCCAAAGGAAGGGCGATTTTCCCGTTGGTGCCTTGCATGCATACCTTGTTAACATCAATCAGGAGCCCAGATTCCACCCTTGTCACATGGTTGTGATGCTGGGGGCGAGACCAGATTCGTGGCCCCAGCTGAGCCATCAGCTTCCGGATTCCATCTTGGATTGGCCTTGTAGATTTCATCACTTCCGCCCCTACCGGAGCAAATGTCCTCGCAAGCAAGCCATGCCAGATGAGCTCTACACCTCCACAGGGGTAATAAACGTTAACTGCTCACGTACCGTCACATTTGACCCGCACATACCCACTATGTCACTTTTCTAGCATTTTCCATATATAAAGTACCTCGGCTATATGTAGGGCCACAATTTGCCTACGGCTTCTGGCTAACAATTGCCACCATCGCCATGGACCTCTCACGCCTGCTTTGCACGCCACGCACGCCACGCTTTCAAGTGTTTGAACGCTCCCCTTCGGCCAGCCCTTCAGCCCTTCGCCAGCTCCGCCAGACTGCCCAAACGCACCCAAATAAGCCCCGTGCAAGAGAACTTACCCGGGACCAAAGGCTGAGGGCTCGGACTCTCTATGAAGACGCCAAATGGCCACGTAGCGCTATTGCCACGGCACTAAAAGCCACGCCGCGGCAGGTTCAATGGGCACTTCAGCACTCTCTGACACCGCAAAAGAACAAGTCTGGTAGACGGCCTTTCTTTAAATCTCCACGGAGGCTTGATTTACAGAGATGGTTCCTATCAAATCCAGCTTATCGCTATATGGCATGGAATGACCTTAAGTTCTTTCTACCGCCAGAGTTATATGCAGGTGATACGGCTGTCTGCCATGCTCTTCGTGCCCTGGGCTATACACGGCGAATTCGGCGGCGACGAATTTACCGCACGGCAGCAAACGAGCGAGCCCGCGTGCGGTTTTGCAAGGAAATGAAGGAAAGATTCCCTCGTCCTGAAGATTGGGAATGGGTAATCTTTTCTGACGAAACATGGGCAGTTAATGACCCAATGTGGAAGAAATGGGTTACAATTCACAACATAGAGGATCCAGACGACTTTGCTTTACTTCGGCGGAAGCCCCAGGGCTGGATGTTCTGGGGCTGTTTTGCGGGAGGACGGCGAGGTCCTGGGTACTTCTGGGAGAAGGGCTATGGAGGTATCAACCAGTACAAATACTGCTTCCAGATACTTCCTATCGTTCGGCACTTTCGTACCTCTGATCTCGGCGGCCGTGGGGTCTTCCAGCAAGATAACGCACCTTCCCATCGTGCCCGTGGCACAAAAGAGATGCTTCGAATGATGGGCATTCCGGTTCTTCAGTGGCCAGCAAATTCGCCAGACCTTAACCCTATAGAAAACGTATGGTTTGTGATGAAAGACTGGATTGAGCGTCATTATGATATTCAAGCCTTATCCCTCGATGAGCTTCGTGAAGCAATAGGGTTGGCGTGGGAGTCGATTGATAGCGGTTTTCTATTGCGTTTGGCTCATGGTATGCCGGATCGGCTTCAAAAATGCATCGACGCAGAAGGCAAAGGCATCAATTTCTAAGGTTAACTAGAGGTACTTAATAGTTAGTGGGTTTTGCTAATAAATGCAAGTCACTCGCGTTGTGTGGGTCAACTGGGTCCAATGTGACGGTACGTGAGCAGTTAACGTTTATTACCCCTGTGGAGGTGTATAATTGGATGTCAGAATTGGTAAGACGTCTGACCACCTCAGCGGCGAAAATATGGTCACGCGGGAAAATACGCCTTGTGGTACCTGCGGAGCCTTTCCCTTACGATGGCAGGGCGGACGCGACGAAGAGTGGCGTGGAGGTCAGCAGAGGGTAGACGGGTGGTATGCCTTAGCTGGTCCCCTCGCCCTGTTGCACAACATGAGTCGGAAAATTGCAGCCATGTGATTTAATATGCCTCCATTTTCAAGACACTGTACAACGTGATATGTCGGGAAAAGAAATATCTCCCCTACGTTTATGCACGTAAAGTCTGGCGACGATACCTTTGTCGTTCCGAAGTGGTTGGCGAGCCATATTAAATGGCATGCTGTAACATGTAACACTGAACATCTGTTGGCCGATAGATATACAAAGCGTTCAATAAGGGAAATTCATTGAGGCTGAACGAAGAAGGACCGGCTCCGGCGACCGTTTCTGTGTAGAGAGCTCGGACGATGGACAAAGAGTACAACTCTGATGGAGACGGACGGCCACCAAACTCGTCTCCCGGCGTGCACGCCACGTAGGCACATAGCCGAAACCGAGCGTTTCCTTTTAACAAAAATGAGAATAAAAACGGCTAAAAACGAGGCTATTTTTATAACAAGAAGCTATAGTTCGAATCCCGCCAGTGCCTTTGACCTTTGCCCGCGGAAGAGTTTGGTTGCGTCCGTCTTCTCTCGACCCTGTTCGGCTTAGTCAACAGTCCCTGCCCACACTTGTTGGGCGGCTGAAGACTAGCCCGCCCGCTGTGGTGAGGGTAATCACGGAGTCCACTGTTCCCCCACCCCCCCTGGCCGAAAGGCTTTTCCGTGCGCGCAGGCGGTTTTCCCCTTAGGACGCTCCCAGACCTCCCGGGAGGCACCTGATAGCCTGCAAATGCCCAACCCCTAATGTTAGAGCCACCTTGCCGGCAGGCATAGTGCAAATCAAATTAAGGTCTACAAAAGTCGGACTTAGTGTTCTCACCACCACTATAGCCCTTGCTTTATCTACTGTAATTCCAGCTTAGAAGAGGAATTCAAAGGCAGATAGTCCATAAATACAGCGATGGCGACGGAGCACCACTCAACATTCCTTTCTCAGCTCCAGCCTGCAAGAAATGAGCAGCAGCATTTCTCGGGCCAAGATTCTAGGAAAAGCAGCGCCGTCTGTAACGCAGCACACCCAGGCGAGGATCAACACAAGGAAACGCACATATCCAGCGAGGAGCTTTTAGAGACTTCAGTCTTATTCTACTAACTGACTATCAAATATCCAGGGTCGAGTCTAAGTGCATCGAGATGATAAGTTCGCTGAAGGCACAAATTAGTTCAAGCACTGTACCAGGCTCTCCTGCATGAGCACAATTAGGCATACTTCTATAGCATCAAAATACGCGGGCTGCCCAGGCATCCATCGCCGTATATGGAGCACGATGGTAATCTACCCAACTAGGTGGCGTCCTTGTCTTTTTTGACACCAAGATTAACTGTTGCTCAGATTTTATTCCAGTCCTGGCCAACGCATCGTGTTCAAATCTTTCACTACACATGGTCGAATGTATTTGTTATGTTAAACTTCTGTCACGCACAAAGCAGCTGCCAATGCGCTGTGCATTGGCTACCCTATATCGTGACAACTTCTCCCAAGCTCATAAAGGCCTCGAGTCTGAGAACCACGTACCATATACCTTCACGTAGTACCATATCTGAGGTACTGAGAATTGTTGAATCCAGTCAGGCATATAGGGCCCAAAGCCATGCTGCAGAGGCATGGGTGCATCCATTTTCCCTCTGACAGCATAGTTCAAGTAGAATCCGATGTTTACCCGGCAGAGCTTCTGGAGGCCATAGTGAGAGAATTTTATGGTCATTGGCTATAGGATCGAAGAACTCATCCCACGTAGTAAATTTAGCACAAAGATTATTGACGACGTCCAGGTCCAGACTCGTCACGTCTGTAACTACCCAGGCTATCAGAGAAGAATCTATCACAACCGAGGGTATACCACTTCGGAGAGTCAATTGGTAGACACTCCAGGATACAGACTTGCAGGTAAGATCAACTAACTGCCGTTAGCCTTGCCTGTTCAGGAATTATGCGAGGTATCTGAAAGTTGATCGACAACAAATTAACCAGTGTCCAGGGGAACCGGTCTTGAATGTGCACAATGGCGGTGTCATTGTCAACGATGAGCTTCATAAAAGACACTGGCGACGTACCGAAACGGCTCCTTTTACACGAGTAGCTGTGAAACCAGTGCTACCAGTCCTCCGTCTGCATCTGGAAGGTTTGTTGACTGTTGGGCAGTACGGCCACGCAGCGACGTTGGGGCGAAGGGGGCGTTTAAAGGACTGAGGGTCGTCGTGGGTTCTGAGCGCAAAGGTACCTGGTTCGCAGTGTCAAGATGATGTCGCAAGAAAAGAAGGCGAAGCTCGCCTCAGAGGAGGGAGTTTGCGATCCAAGGCAGGCAGGGGGCGATTGGGGGGCGTTGACTGACCGTATGTTAAAAAAAAAAAGGAGTGGTTATTCTTACTTCGCGTTGGTACGAAGGTTTCTTAACTAAACTTAGGGTAAGATTGCCCATAAGGTCTCTCAAAATAATATTGCGATTTCCTATATAATGTATGGTGCTGTTTTGCCCACCATGGATATACAGAGTTAATGGTAGACCAAGAGCTAGATTTTAGGCTACCAGATATATATAAGAACAAAGTTAAGTAGATAACCTCTAATTATAAACACCAGGATAAGCAAGGTAAAGAAGCATTTACTAAGACTTTAATGCCTTACCAAAAGTGTAGAAACTGCTGAAAAGTTAAAGTCGGCTGACTCTGGCTAGGCTGCTGAAAGTGTTGGCAGGGTATGTAATCTGAGGTGCGTCAATAGGACGACAACTCAGCCGACAGACGCACTTCTGGATGTCAGCGAGATGAGAGGGCGTTCTGACCTACGCTCTTCGTAATTTGCAGAAGGATCATCAAAGGTCTAATAATACCGTTGATTAAGTGAAGAAGCTACTTGATGTGGTGGTTGATAACCAAACCCATTGGCTTTCCACCCTCTCTGCTGTGCCCTTCGCCTTAGACTATTCCTTGAGGACCTTGTGGACGACAACGTCCGCAACCACCCTACCCCACCCCACCAGAGCCTTTCGTGGGGTGGGGTGGGCGGATGACTAAGGCGGAGTCTCGGTGGGTGGGTGGGTGGTGGTCCACGAAACCCACGAAACCCACGATGGTGGGTTGGTGGGTTTATTTTGGTGTATCCTAATCTACCACAGGGATCTCTGCTATGTTGTCACTCTCATCCGTTCCAAATGCTTCCTCTGGTTCATCTAGCCAAACCGTCGCCGCCTTCCGCTGCTGTCCCCCGTCTTCTGAGAGATTCATAAGGGCATCCACAGTCGCTGTCTCCATTTTATCAACCAGTCCGGTATCCAGCTCTGGGATAAGACCGGAGCGATACCATGAGCGTAGGCACATACATATACCAACAATAATAGCATCGAGATTGTGCCTCTGTTGTGTAACCAATCGCCTGCCCGCTGAGAAAAGTCTCTCGCACTCGGCACTCATGGGCTGGACAGTGAGGAAATCCAGTGCCATTTCTGATAAGCGGGGATACTGGAAGCGGAGTCCATACCAGTACTGGATGGGATCAGGGCAATATGCCATTTTCTGTGTCTCATCCGCACACCAGGTACTATACTCGTCGTTTCCACTGGCAACGCGGACAGCCCGCGCTTGTGACCGCTCCTCTACAGCGCGTTTCTTGAAGGCATCGTGCTCGAATGGATCGTGGTAGATGGGTCGCTTGTCTCCTAGAGACGGCGACGACGAGGTCGACGAGACCGGTCTCTGCTCTTTATGTTTATACTTCCGATCCCAAATATCTTGGACCGTGCCCATAGCACGTTCAACCCAGTCGGGATTGTCCCTCCATCTGTCCTGGAACCAACTCCATCGGTAGCCAGGATTAAGTGCCAGTGCAGCGTAATATATTGCCGTGTCGTCTAGTTCTGTGAACAAGTAGTCGCAGATGAGAAGGAGAACGCAGCATGGAATTACTCACTTTTGTAATACTTTTCTAGCTTTTCCCAGGCCAAATTAACACCGATCCGGAATTGTTCTGGGTCAGGAAATGTGTCCGCCTCTCTTTTCTCTTTCTCGAGCATTCCCAGGATCTTCTCCATGCCCAAGACCACATCCCATATGTTGCCGTATGAACCCTCATACCCATGGCGCCGGCGACGGACCTGACCATCACCCTCAAGGGTCTTAACGACTGTCTCATAGTGTTGGAGGATCTTTTCCAAGCGCTCGAGGGCAATCCAATCGTTATCTGTTAGTTTACCCTCTTCAAGAAGAATGCGAGGCGTCTTCTTTCCGGACTTGAGAGTACCTCTCGTGGTAGTATTCTCTTCCCTCCACTCCCGTCCGTATTAACACGGTCGAGATATTTGCGCAGCTTAAGCGCTCGACGGATCATATATAGCTGAGACAACCAACGAGTATCGTTGTCTCGAACACACTTGAGCGGCCGTACCTCCTCTTGTTGTTGCAGATGGCGGAGCCAGAAGGAGATGCAGTGGCTGTTATGGATATCGTAGACGAAATTATGAAGTTTCCCTATAAAAAACCCATAACGTGGCCATCTCGGGCGGAAGGTGTCCGGAAGAGGCGGACTATCGGGACTCTGTCGCCGTCCCTTTGAATCCGGGGCCTGTTGCCTGCTTCGACGACGGCGAAACGACGGGTCTCCTCCAGTGTAGGGGGGATGTCGACAAGGGATTCATATGCCGTCCCACATGCACGAAGGCATGGCAGGGGCTCTTAGCGAGAAGACCGTCGAGTGGTATCTTGAGATTAGGAAAGAACAACTATGCAAGGACGAGGAAAATCTGGAAGGTACAAAGAAGGTCGCACAAAAGCATCGATTTAAGTTAGCCACAAGTGTCCTGGTCATGATAAGACCCGCCCGGAACCATATTGCTCATGTAGATGGGCTTCTCCGCCCCTCTGACCCTTGGCCCCTTGACGGCAGAAAGCTTTTTCAAGAATCCTTCCATAAAAAACAGCAAAATTAGCTACTTTGTGATCTCAGGGCACAGCCATCACAGACACAGTTTAAGAAAACCATATCGCGCCCTCGTTGCTCGTACGCCGCCGTTTCTCTCTTTTAAGGGTGTCTTTGAGCTGCACCATGCATATTTGCGATCCATTGGGACGCTTTTCGAGCTCCACTTCAAGAATCCCGGAGGCTTCTGCCAGCTCGCGCAGCTTTCTGAAGCCATAGTTGGCAGCGTTGAAGTCTGGCGACTGCTTGGTGAGATAACTGCCGACGTTGGCCAGGTTCGCGCGACCGTCGTCTTCTCCGCATGCAATCACGGCATTTTTCAGACTGCTGAGCGCTTTTTCGTCCAGTCTACTTGTATCCGGACTAGAGAAAGCGGGTGCTGTAGTTGGTGAGGTGCTCGCACCGGCTTCGTCACTCTGAACGGTTGGGACAACAGGCCGCCAGGCAGCAGCACCTGGGGCGCCATCACTGTCGATGGCCGGCGGTGCCTCGGCAGACCGCACTGTCTCCAAAGCATGGAAGTAATAGAACTTGTCGCAGGCGCTGATGAAGGGGCGCGGCGTCTTCCTCTCGCCGAACCCGTGGACGGTGAGGCCCTGTTCGCGAATACGCACGGCGAGCCGGGTAAAGTCGCTGTCGCTTGAGACGAGGCAGAAGCCGTCAAAGCGGCCAGTGTACAACAAATCCATGGCGTCGATGATCATGGCGCCATCGGTGGCGTTCTTGCCGGTGGTGTAAGCGAACTGCTGGACGGGCTGCATCGAGTTCTCGAGGAGGCACTTCTTCCAGGGCCCAAAGTTGGGCTGGGTCCAGTCTCCATATATCCGCCTGACGCTTGCAGTGCCGTGCTTGGCGATCTCCGCGAGGATGCCTGTGATCACTTTGGACGACACGTTGTCGCCGTCGACGAGCAGAGCAAGCCTGTCCGACCCCATTGCGATATGTAATGTTGGCTGAGTAAGGTGTTAGGAGGATGTTGAACAATGACACGCAGAGTGAACATGAAACCGGTCCAGAGGATGTTTCTCAAGCAACTACAATTTTCGAAGTGCGTTGTTGTGGTAACCATTTGCGGCTCATCTTTCCGAAACGTTGGTGAGGTCACAATCTCAAGCTCGCCATCCCATGACCGTGACAGCTGCCCTTTGCCAAGACTACGAGGGCGTCCACATTTACCCCAACTTCCTAATTTCTAATTGGTTGCAGCCTACCTTGGGACACCGGCGCCATGCAGGTCCACCCTCCTCCTCACGAGTTGTGTGATTCTCTCTGAAGCGATGGAAGCGCCACCATGACTGGAGCCTTGTCCATTTACTTCGTTTTGGAAAACCCGATCCGACCGATCTCTGAGAGAGCATATGCTTCATTATGAACTGGCACTGCTCGTATGTGCCAGTTGACAGGACTGCGTCCGTGACTGTCTCGGAGCCAGGGTCTTGGAATTTAGGAAGAAAGGATACATTCCGTGGGATCGAAGATTCCCACCAGCAGTAGCCGTTCAAAAGCTTGGGGTACTTCTTCACCAAGATATCCGCGGCTTTGAGATCGAGATTCATTATGGCCTTGAGAAACACAGAGGTGCTTACAAGATCCTCATTTCTGACCTCGTCGGTAATTCTAGACCTGTATTTGACATCAGATGGGCAATGTATACGCCACGGAATGACGGCGCGGGCTTACAGAAAATACGTGTCTTGATGGCGGGCTTTAATTGCAACCCTGAGTAAGTCCCCGATGATTTCTGAGCGATGAGTGTGGCCGTCGGGGAGGGGGATTCTTCTAGGTCTGCCTAGGAGCTGCCGATAGATTAAAACCCACCAGGAGGGCCAGTCAAGGCACTCACTGTCCTGGCAGGGAGAATCAAACCTGTCCTGGAGAAACGCGGCATTGTCGCGAAGTAATCGATCGAAGATATCCCGGAGGCCAAACTGGATGGACTTTTCAAGGGGTCCATACTCTTCAAGTTCCCAGCGCACAACCCACTCTGGAGTTCTCGGCAGCGACTCCTTCGTTCGATTCAAAAGAGAGCTGACCGCATCCAAACTGCCCCCGGCAGATGCCTCGCTCAACATTTTCGTTTCCAGAGAAATGCCTGGAATATGATTTGATTTGTTCCTGGTCGAGGCCGTAGCTATGAGGAAGTCGAGTGTGCGCTCGAGAACATCAGCATAATTGCTCCCGTACATGATTGCACGGAAAAAGTCCTCTGGAAGGTCCATCGCCGATACTGCCACGCTGCTGAACGGAACTTGGTACAGCCGAAGTAACTTCTGGCCTGCCCAGACCTGGACGTTGGCCAAGTTGATCGTCTCCGACTGCCTGTGCGTCCGTAGGTGAGCCGTTAGGAGCTCCAAGACGTCGATTCGGAACAGAGATAGGGCAACGGCCAGGATGCGACGGAACCTGGATCCTGTCTCGCAGATCTGGCAGATGGACACTGATGACTTGGAATGGGCCAGGTTAGGTGGGGGCCAAAAGTAATCGAGCCCTTATGGACCCTGGCCTTTGTTGCTCGCCGTGCATGGTATGCTGCATCATCAAGAGACCACTCCTCCACAAAAAGGATAATCACAAGGAGCAGGCTAGATGCTATATCGCACTTCACAATGTCAAAATAGTCCCGCAGCGGTAGTGCGGTAATGGTATTCTTGTGAAGCTCTTTGAGAAACGCGCACATCTTGGCCATATCGGAGCCTGTGCCCAAGTCTAGGATCCTAAATCCGGCCGTCGGTGGCTTTAATGAGAACAGTCGGGTGTTCGTCTCCTGGCACCAGGGGCATATTGATAATGAGTACATAGAATTCCGAGATGCTGCGCCGCTGGCGATAACACAGTAAGAGCAAAGCTGATGTTGGCAGTCGAGAGTGAAAATCGGTCTCCTGAGGAGGCAAAAAACGCATGTCCCGGTCAGGTCGACGCCCACAGCTGCCGATCCAATTAACCTCAGACAATGGGCATGTGACGAGGCCGACTTCAACTTATCCGCTCGATTCTTGAGAACACTAGTGGTAAAGGCACTCTGTACGTCGGATAAGAAGGCTTGCGCAGCCAACGCAGTTTGCAATTGTCTGATGATATGCTTGTAAATAACCTGGAACACGTCTTTTGGGCGGAAATCTGCAAGGGAGGTTAGAACGGATGAAATAAATACAACACAATGGGTCTGATTTACGGTGCATCTCAGAGGGGAATGCATCTAACACTAATGCTGATGCTATGAGTCGAGGAAGCTTAGGAATGCGAGAATCAAATGCCTTAACAACGTTTTGCAGGTGATACTCAGCGGATGGTGGGACAGGATTGGTAAGTCGCGACGCTGTCACGAAATCTGGAAGGGGTAGGTTATTGCAGAAATGTTGAAGTGATATTTGAGTAAGGAAAGCAGGGTCCCGATCCATTACACCAGATACACTTATTGATGTAGGTGTACGCTACACGTACATCCACGTACACTCCACTGGAACAATTTTACACGTCAATACACTCAATTTCAGACCTCCATTGATGTAATTAATGTATCTAGGTGTATCTAGGGTCGAGTTTTTGCCCAGAAGTGAGGCTATTCCCAGCCTTCCGAAAGGTTGACGTTGGGCCATATTTTGGTGTTTTGGAGGGGGTTGGACCCCACCACTGCCACCACTGCCACCACTGCCACCACTGCCACATCCCCACTGTTAACGAATATCAGAGACGCGTGGCTTCCAAAAAGCGCCTTGAAATCTTGCCCGCATACAACTTTTCCGCACACCACACCATATCTCCCACAAGTCCATTATATCAACCTTTCGAAATGGCCGTTTGCGACTCCCCGAATGAGACTATCGTGACTTCCGATGTCTTCTCCGCCTCCGAATTATTACCTCCGTCGCCGTCGCCTTCTGCGTCGACCGATATCTTCGAATCTCCTGTGCCGCCCCTTTCTTCAACGATATCTGGGCCCGCGAAGTCTCCTGACGAGGCCATCTATCACGAACGCCTATTCCGCCATTTCCACGGGTATATCTGGACGGAGAAGGTTAAGGATACCCTCTCTTGGGCGTGGGACTACGGTACGATATCCAGAACATGAAAAAGCGCATCTGGGTCTGTCACCAGTGTATTATACAGAATAACCCCAAGCCGAGGAGTATAGCCTGGAAAGGACTGCAAAACGCCATGGATCACCTATTTGAAAGCCATCGTATTCGAGCGCCCGAAGGCAAGACGAAGTCCCAGAAGCAAATACATTCTGAGCGCAACAGTCAACAGCCAGCAGTTGCCACTATCGTCACCAAACTGGGCCTGGATATCAGAGACTCTTTCGAAGAGCCGCCTCCGAAGAGACAGCGGCTCTATCTCAACAGCTTCCAGGAATTCAGTGAGAGCGGCAGAGAGCGACCTATATCACGAGACTCCAGCGATGACAATAACGCCTTCGAGTTTGACGACGAATACGAAGTGTGGCAACAGACGAGAGAAAAGACGGACCGTATGGTCACCGATCCGATTGCATACTGGCACGAGAAGAGACTCCTTCATCCTTTTCCTATTCTAGAATAGCGTCGCTATGTCCACGGTGTACATACACTCCATTTGACCCTTATATTGATCAATCTACTACACTCCACGCGCTCGGATTGGTGGACCTACACCTCCACTCCATATACGCAATTCGTGGAGTTGATGGAGTTGATCGGAACCCTGCCGATTGATTTATATAGAATGATGGCAATCGGTATAAATGCAGGATGCTTATTCTAGGTTCTTAATTTCAGAACGAGGCCTTTTAAAAGAAACAAGGAAATGGAATGGTCTTGGCAATGTCCGGCCTCGATCCGCGGATCTCGTTCCAAGCAACGGCAAAAACCTCATTATTTTATTTCTAGGCATTGTGATGGCGTTCGGTCCGCCTGCATAGTCAAGGAATGAAAGGCTCACTCGTGATATAGTAGCTGAATAGTACATACTGAACATGACCCCTTTGTCATTATAGATGCGAACAAATGTGATGCAGAGTACTTTTTGAAATACAGGATGGAGCTTAGAAGGGTTCCTGCCTTTATATAAGATATAGTAAAAGTACATACGGGATTTCGCAAAGTACACTGTCTTCAGTTATACATGAGGTCGGCTGCGCAGGAGGGCCCACGGGGTCACGGAAAAGGGGCTGACGATGTGCTTGGGGTCTGCTCTATATGGCTATACCGGGTCTGACATGCATTTAGCTTCTCGTGGGGCAGCCAGTGCCTGGCTTTGTTTGCTTGTCGGTGGTGGTAATATTGTCAAGGCAATATCCAACCAGCCGATCAAGACAGTCCTCAGCCAACGCTATCAAGGCGGAGGCTGCTAGCATCTTTTCCCGGCGCAGCAACCAGAGCCACTACCATGAAAAGAAGGCGTCCAATGCTGAATACTCACAATTTGATTCGGGCCTACAGCAGGAGAGAGTACAACGCAGTTGTGTACAATCAACGATGTGAAAAATGCGAAACCTACATCAGTCTCTTCCTCTTCGCCGACATGTTTCTCATCATCTAAATGGAAGACCGGGCTTTAGTGAGGGACTACTTTAACAGGAGTAGCTAACGGTAATCTGAATTTGAGACTCGAGGAGGTATATAGGAAAGACGGCGATCTAACGGCGACAGTGGTTACACCTGGGACTGCTGGACATCCGTGATCAGGGGAATGTCAACGAGACTCTTCGCTGCCTGACTACCCGAACGAATATCCGCTTTATGTCGTTCGACCAGGCGGGCTTTTAGTCGGAAATATTCTGTTGAGCGCTTCCGCCCTATCTCTGTCAGTATGAGAGGATACTGGCTTCTCATGCGTTCATGTTCTCGTCATAAATGTTGTTTCGGGACTGCAACAGCCTCGAGAACACCAACAGACCCGGGGCTATCGGTCCCCGGTGCTCATGAGCAGTCGCACCATAAACAGGTTCCTCGACAAAGTACATCTTAGTTGCGTTGAGCGGAAGCGGGTCCTTGTCTCGGTTTCCCACGACGCCGTCAGCCTTTCTGTGCAACTTCTTCTAAATAGATAGCATTAGCTTAGGACAGCTCTTCAGCAGTCAATCTAAGTATTCACCTGAATAGCTCTCACCAGCTAGTGATCATTGTCAGAAACCCTATTGCTCAATCAACCGCCTTGTTACGTATCTTGGACATAAACCCGATCTTTGGTTTAGAGGACCCAAGAAGCCTTGATCATTACATCCTGACCCATCTTCGCTGCCTCTGAATATGGTTGTACGAATCTCCGACCTTCTTTAAACGTTTTTTTTTTAAACAAATCCCTCCTAAGGGTCCGAGTTCGATTCTCGGTGAGATCCTGCTTCTCGGCGTGGCAAGTCCTTTTTGGTATTTTTCGATTACCTTTTTGCATCTTGTCAAGTTCCCGCTAGGTTCCCATGTATTGTCTTGGTGATCGTAGTTTTTCCATTTGACGAGGTACTCCGTTGTTCCTTGATGTTGTCGTGAGTTGATAATACTTTCCACTTCGTATTCTTTGTTGTAATCAATCCATCCACGTCAATATCCAACTTTGTGGATTAAATTGACGGCTTACTCAGCAGAGTGCACTATACGCCTAACTTCTTACTTCGTGAGCGTACAGGTAGGTCTGTGATATTTCAAACGTTATGCAACCCAATGTTTCGTTCAATTGTGTCAATGACCCCTTTCCAGGGAAATCACGGTCTGAATCTCAATGGCGGATCATGCCTAATCAGCCGGCGCGCTAGGTATGCTTGTCGGATATGCAGCCCGATTGATACGTTTGCACGTCTGAATGTTGTGTCCGATGTCTCCACAGCCTCTACATGCTCGTCGAGGCCCTTCAGTGGTGCCACCCAGGCAATCTTTCGCCACCTCTGAACTAGCCACGTTCCCTGTAGCTTCGCTGCTTCCACCGTCAAGGAGCCTTGGTATCTCTCGCACCTCCCTATCTAGCCTCCCCGCAATCGCCCATCCCTCAATCTTTTCATACACATCTCTCTGCGCCTGAAGGTAGTCTAGAATGCAGCTGATTGCGTTGGTTCGAAGCTCAATGGGGTTACCGTGAGACTGTGGTAAAGATGCGTGTTGTCCCGACGATGCTTTGGCCTCGTATACAGCGAGAGCACAGCGCACCTCGATCCAGACGGTCAAGGTCTCCGATGCTGACGGTGATGTGCCAGCGAAAAGCTTATTCGTCGATTCCTGCAGTGTGCTGTACACCTCTGTGGGTGATCCCGTATTGGCAGCAACGTCTACTATCTCGAGGTATACCTGTAATGCTATGCTTGCGGCAACATTGCTCCCAGGACCTGTTGGGATTACATGCCTTGCCTTCTTCAGGAGATCTAGGAGGCTTTCATCGCTGTCATACCGAGATATTTGGATAGCAACATTGGCGATGAGAGGACAGTGTTGCGTACAAATAAGAGCAAGCTGATCAAAGAGCCAAGAGAGGGTGCTCACAGAATTGAAGCTCGTTGCGATCTCAAGTGCGCATAAGATCACGTAGATAAAACATGTGATAGCGCCCGCGTTGTCCGGGCCTGTCAGTCGAAGTGCATGGGACAGATCATCCAGGCAAGCCTGCAGAAGAGGTGATTCCCCGTGGTGGTCGCATTCCTTGCGCAGAATATGTGCAAGTCGAAACCTTACTACAAAGTCTAGCATATGTACCTCCTGGATGGAGAACGCAGAATTGCGAGATGACCAAAGATTCGATGAGTTAAAGTAGTCTGGATTGGGATATAGAGATAGTAGGGGATTTTCAAACGGCGTGTTTGTAGTAGAAGTGGCGAGGGAGGGGAATCTGGCCAATCCGGTATTCACAGCAAGCAGGATAAACAGGCGCTGCCAACCTCCCTTGCATATGCAGCTACTAACTCCGTCTTGACAGTAAATAGGGTCCCTCTGAGCCTCCCGCATGGTCTCAATAGTGATTTGGTCAGTTATCTGTCGAAGCCTCTCTAGATTTGCTATACGCCTCGTCCCCCGCAGCTCCAGAACCACCCGGTCTAGCGTCCTCGCCTGCACCTTGTAATCGGTACATGCAAACGCGGCCGCGCATGGTAGCCCCTGCGGGAGACATCATGCTGTTGCCACGGCCGCTTTCTCTGGCACTCTATTTTGGTGCTGATTGGCGTGAGCAGGATGGTGCCAGGCGGCATGCCGACGAAACGGAAGTTCCTCGTTGTCTCCGAGGCTAGCAGGATGCCCGCTGGTGGACCGAAGTGGAGAATGGTAGTTTTATTGATCCGATACCCCGGTCGTGCCCTGTCAGGGACGACATCTATCGCCGTGTAGGCGGCGCCGTTGACCAGTTTCAGACCTTGGTGAGTGTTCTGGTTCACCACAACGGGCATACCCGGCACGAACATGAAGACGGCAGGCACAGGGGTGGCGCTGTCGTCCCCGTGGCCCAACATCATCGAGGCTTCCTCCTCCGTCGGCTCGCCATCCTTCCACTTGTGTTCCGAAACGAAGATGCGGAGCGGGACCTGCCATTTCCCCTGGAAAGCGAGCGTCGCCTCCATGTTCAGGTTCCATCGATTCCTGTTCAGCGGCGTCACCACTATGATGTCCGACTCCCACGGGATCCGCCTGCCTTCCTGGTAGCAGGCGCTGTTGAGATATTTCACGTCCGACTGGTCCTGCACTCCTTGTCGAATGCGCGTTGGCAGCCGGCGTAGTCGTGGATCATTCGCGGCACAGACCTGCTCGTTCAGCATTATAACCGTGGTGAACTTCCCCCACAGGGCGTGGGCTACGTCGTATTGGCGTCTCTGTTCCGGACCGAAACCGCGAGCTTCCACCCACGGAATGGTAGAGCTGGGGAGGAGAATCGACCTCTCCTGGACTGGACGAAACTGATGGAAATCTCCGCAAAATAGAACCACCGGGATCCCGCCAAAGTCCCGGCTCGACTCCCGGAGTTTGCAGAGCTGTTCGTTGACAGCGTAGAGTGTCCGCACACCCAACATGCTAACCCCGTCTATGATCAGCACGTATTTCTCCTGCCAATCCATCTTGGTCCGCCCGTCGATGCGGAGAGCTGCTGACCCGGACGACGTGAAACCGTCTGGGTCTCCGCCTCGTCTGGCTCTGGGGGACGTGTCTTTGGAGAACTTGCATACGGAATGGATGGTGATGCCATTGACGTTCGCGGCTGCTGTGCCAGACGTCGCCGTCACCAGCAAGCGATGGGATTGTGCCGTGCAGGCGAACAGTTCGGGGACAGCCGCGATGACGCGCGACTTTCCGGTGCCACCCTCGCCTCCGACGAATAAGTAGAGCTGGGCGGTGCCGCTCTCCTCCCGGCGGACTTGGTCAAGTTGGTGGCAGATCAGCCAGAGGGCGAGGCTCTGCCTTTGGTTGAGCGTCAAGGAATCGGCCACCGGCCTCCCCACTTCACAGAACGATGTGGACGGGCCGAACCCGATTCTCGTTGACGGTTCCGCGTCCCGCGATGGCCATGTGCAATCACCTTCCGCTGTAGAGCCGTCTTCTCGGCCGCGGCCGTGTGGCCCGCTCTGCATTCCGTGGATCGCCTTCTCCCGCTCGCGGGAGAGACCGGCCTGCTGCGCCTTGATAGCTCTTAACTGCTCCTGCCCGGGTGGTTCCGCTCCCGAGATGGCCCCTCTTAGGATACTGACGGTCCTTGCTTCGACCTCGGGGAAGACCGTACTATAGAGGTCGTCCCCCGACTCTAGAGCGGCCGCCTGGAAGCGGTACATTTGCTCTACCATCGCAGAGATCTCCTTCGAGCCGACCGTAATTTCCTTAGCGGATATGGCGTTTCTCATTACGTCTGCTTTGGCAGCCATGGTGAACGGATGCAGGTAGGTAGATGATGCTTAAAACTTGAAGACGGCACCATGAACAGAATAACAGTGTCATGTATTGCAGTGGCGTGAACCATGCTGGTATCATTTCGGTCCCATCACATCAGTCCAGTGCCTGCCCATCGTTTCCGGAGCCTGCAACGCCATTCGATCAAAGGCCCTGAGTGCCCTTTCCGCATCGACACCCTGCTTGCCCTCTCGGAGAATGGAGACACCTTCCGTCTGCCTCGCTTGCTTGATGATTCTACGGGTATCCCTCCGCATCGACGCACGCACGCTCTTGTAGGCACCCTGGCTGGTGAATGTGAACAGCCCCAAGGCTCCCGATGAGACCTTGGTGGTGAGGTTCAGGACGCCGAGACCCACGCCCTTGGCGGCGCCGACGGAGCCCTCCTTCTTCGCGCCTCGGACAGGCGACATTACCAGGCCACCGACGCCCTCAATTATGCCGTGACTGAAGTTCTTGCCTGCCGCAATACCGCCTGACTTCCAGTCTGTCACGGCGCCTGGGTCATATACCTCGCCACCGTACAGCCGTGGTGCGACACGCATGCCTTCCTCAAGAGCATGCGGTAAGTCGAGGGTGACGCCTTTTGTGAAGGACTTGAAGAAGCCGCCGACAGCTCCGGCCGATCCAGCGAGAGCTGCGCCCGCGCGGCTCCGTTCCGTCTTTTTATTATCGCTACCTGTGGGCATATCAAGCCCGGCAGGTTTGCCGTAAGGATCCTCTGATGGTCGCGGGCTCGACTCTCTGCTCGACTCCGGGCGCTTGCTGTTGGGCCGATCTGCGGTAAATGCCTGCACCGGCTTGACGACGATGTCTGCTGCTGAAGTCGCCATACCTGCGTACGTTTTGACCAAGGACGAGATAGCGGCTGTGACGGGGTCCCATCTTCGAAGCTGGATATCGATGGGTCGTGGTTCGTAGCTGACACACAATATCAGTCGACCGCCTTGATGCAATGCAACCATCTGATCTTACCGTTTAAGATCTGCCCACTTGACTCGCTTCCCATCTGTGATAATTTCTGCACCGGCCTTTGAAAGTTTCATGCACTGCGAACCCTTCTTATAGGACCAAGCAGCGGGGAGTTCAGGCAAAACATCGCATCGCATGTTGTCCAGGGGAAGATTGGCGTGAAAGGAGTTGACGGCCTGTCTCACACCGTTTTCCTTGTGCATCTTGTCAGCCATGACTTTCGCGGCCGCCTGAGCTCCAGGCGTCAAGCAATCCCTGATGGCGCTGGCGAGATTTTCGGCGTTGAGCTGTTTCTGCGGAATAGGCATGGGGCCCGCGCCGGCAGCGTTGACCATGGTGCCCCAGAAAGGTTGGCTAGGCCGTGTCAGCGTATTGCACGTCATTAAGTTTGAGTCCATAGCACTTACTCACCGAAGAAAGGCACGATCGCCGTTGGCTTTCCGTTCAGCAATCCGCACGCAGTCGTGCCAGCCCCACCGTGATGGACAACAGCTGTGACCTGCTGGAACAGCCACTCGTGTGGACAGTCTCCGAGGTAGAAGATATCGCTGTCAGCGGGCTGATTGGCGCCAAGCTTGCTCCAGCCCCGGGAGATAATTGCGCGAACACCGGTCTCCTTGACAGCTTCCACAAGTACAGCGGTTAGCCTGTCGGGGTCATCGATGACGATACTTCCAAAGCCAATGTACACAGGAGCGGGTCCGTTTCGCAGGAATTGGTCAAGTTCGGACTCAGGGGTATAACGCGGCGTATCTCGGAAGAAGAATCCACACACATCTGTCGTCATGGTCAGCTGGCGCCACGACACCGTCACTTGGAGAGCACGTACCGATATAGTCCGGCCAGTCGAGAGGTTTGGGGATCAGTGCCGGGGACCAGCAATATGTGAACGGAATCTGTAGAGTTTCAAGCAGGCTGGCGCCCTCAGAGAATGGTACATCCTCCAGATCCAAAGTCTGCCGCCATGCGTTGATAATATCGCCAAGTCTATCTACAAGTCAGTTTCCTGTCTCGCATTTGAGGAAAGGAGCTCTTCGTACCCCTGCCAGGTCATCCACTCGACGGCCATGTAGGAAATTCGGTTGGCGACAGCGGGCGATACGCTGCTCTTGTTGACGTTGATGTTGGCCAGAGGATGGCAGAAGTCTTTGGTACTGCTCCACGGCATGGTGAACATGAGGTGCAGTGGGACTCCGAGGGCTTGAGCGCAGTGGACGTGGGCGAAGCTCGGGGGGTTCGCAATGATGGCATCCGCAACGAAGGGCTGTTGACTCAAAGGGTCGGGCTCGGTGCATGACCTCCAACATCCCTCCAACATCTCGGCCATCATGGCGCGTTTCTTCTGGATATCTCCAGCGCGGAGACTCTTCATGGAGGGCATCAGTCCGGGGTTCTTGACCATGTAGGCCATCAGCTCTGTCGGGTCTCCGCCAATGGGGTAAAACTCCAGGCCAGATGTCCGTACGAAGTCGGCGAAGGTGTCGTGCGTGGCAAGGCGAACTTTGTGACCATGGCGCTGAAGCTCGTTGCCTAGAGCGACAAAGGGCTGGACATCACCTCGACTACCAACAACCTGAATGACGATATTCAACCTAATGCCCCAATTGATTTGCTCTGTACAGGCGGGAGGGAGCACGCTGACGGGCCGGTCAGACTTTGGCTGTACTGAATCTCTTCGAGGAACAAGAATGGAGAGAGTCCTGCAAAGTTTGGAGTCGAGGTTGATATCAATACGTCCGTCATCTAAGAGGACTCGTTAGTGTCCGAAATTGTCAGAGTCGTCCCAGCGGCATCATACCAGTCGCCCCCGCTGCGTCGTTCAGGATGCGCTCGGCAGCAGCAGCCTGCTCGGAGTGCTGTGGAGGTGCATCTTCTGGTATGGCGCCGTGGTTGCTGGGGCCTGCTTCGTGTGGTGCGAATGATGATGGCCGTCGCGGCATCGGCGGGCGGGGTAATGGCTTCTCGTCGCCGGACATGATGAAAAAGAATCAATGGCTCGCTGGCGATCCCAAACATAGACTGAGGTGTGGAAGATGGAGAGAAGGTTTGCTGAAGAGCGCGAGAACAAAGTCGTTGTCGAACCGGGCCAGGCACGCTTATTAATGGGAATGATTCAGTTCAAGCTTCAGCTCGACCTTAGGGGCAAACCATAGAGCGGCAATCTGGAACTGAATTGAGGGATGAGATGCATGATGTCAAGAGACTGGTGTCTGCCCATGCGCGTGGGTGCTAGTCAGTCGGCAGGACCCGATTGCAAGGGAAGACCCATATTTTGAGCGGCTGATGTGCCGTCCTGGCATAACTTGGACGCGTTTGGTAATGGCTGCTTTGAGGCAGAATGCTTTGGGAGGCCTGGCTTTAGGTTCATCGATGTTTGAATTGTCGGAATGGAACATGGGGTGAAACCATGCTCGATCAGAGATGCGAGAAACAATCCGAGGTGGGGAAACGGCGATGCCAGTCTAGGCTAGCTGTGGACGCTAGTCTCGTCTTCGTTCATTCGTAATTACGCTTCTCGTATTTCGTTTGTCGGGTTGACCTCGCGTTGCCCTTTCACTGCCATCACCGTCAAAGTAGCGTCGGGCGAGCACGTGACGCAACTTTTCGTGTTCAGCTGCCATCAGCCTCGTGGCTGATGAGCCCTGCCCACTAGGTAGCCACCCATGCACCTGAGATATCGAGATAAAGTGACTTGCGAGAAAAGAAAAAATATATATATATATCTCAGGAGGATGACTCTTATACCGAGCCTGAGATGGATGTGGCAAGGTCGTAACATGGCTATAAAGCCGCCTAGCTACCCGGCCAACCGGCAGAGCCGCAGAGCCTTGCAAACCGGCCGAGTCGAACATCGTTGCGCTGAACTCACCCAGCGCCGTTGTAGAACTCAGTCGGCCACGGTGATTGTCTTGCCGAGCTTTCAGGCGACCGCGTGCTCGACCGTAAGAGTGCATTTACTCGGTCAGCGTGTCATGTTACATCCTTCAGCCGCCTGTTGCAATCAGTTCCCCCATCGCCATGGACGTATCGGCAGACTGGATGGCGGCACCCGGGCGCCATCCAGAGGTTGACGCTATGTGTACCGCGAGATGTCTGGCCTGGCCTGCTTTGTCGGGCAGGCAACCTGAGATGTAGGAAGCGGAGAGCTTTGAATAACGCCGCTGGAAAGAAAGGTATCTGTATACTTGTCATACAAGGAGTCGCCCTGACCTAAACGTGAAATAGGAGAGACTGTGGACAGGACGTTGGGAACATCGAAAACCAACATTTTGCTGGTGGCAGTCTGAGATTGAGCCACGTTGCCTACTTCGGAGTATGTCTGAATACGGCCGTCTTAGACTGGAGAGTCTGCGGCTGGTGCCCAGAGTAATGGGAGTACGTATTCACCATGCGTGACATGGATCATCTCGACTGGGAGACACCGGGCTGCTCTGCTCCTTCGCTCTTCCGACAGCGCTGTGATCTCGAGTATATTCTCGTCGGTTCATCCTACGCAAACTCCGAACGGATCATTTCAATCTTTATATACAAAGTAGTACCAACGGTGTGGCTCGTACAGATACGGCCAGAGACCTACTCCACAACCAGGGGCGTCTTCACCTTCGCCTTAGATGTCCCTGAAGCTAAAGCCCACACGGAACTCAAAATCGCCCCCCTAGGGATCTCCCAGTCCTGCGCAGCCACGTTCCAGAAGCTGAAATCGCGGCGCATCAGCGGATAGGGACGTCTTTGGCCTCGCCTGGCTCCAAGTGCACCTTCTAAAAGCCACGCAGCACGTTTGACGGGGGTGCCGGCGGGGACGGACTCCTGCGGGAAGCCCTCGACGCGCTCACTGAGGGCCTTGAGAGGCGAGATGAGGCCGACGTGGCAGCCGGCGCCGTCAGGTTGCCGCCGAAATAGGAGGGCTGTGGCAGCGTGGCGCCGGCCTTCACCGAGGGGCCGGGCATGGTCATGTCGAGGCCATACGACGTGAACCTCATATACTCTCTGTTTGCCGGCCAAGACTTGACGATCAGGGACTGCCGAGGAAGCCAACCACGCTCGTCGGCGACCAGACGGTATAACGCAATGCTAGAAACCCGGTCACGATCATGTCCACAGATTCGACATCCAGGCGAGGTTCGGCCGCGCATGAAGAGGAGACACGGCGGATGATGCGTTGCTTCTCCATAATCCCTGGGGATGGTGACTCACATTGCCCACAATGTTCACCTGGGGACGACAAGAGGTGCCACAAGAGGTACAAGTTTTATGATTTCCCCAAGTGTCTACCCTGTCCCCAGAAAAAAAGAGAAACGCAAAGAGGGGCCACTTCGTCGCCGGCATAACGCCATCCGTACGAGTAAGAGCGTGGAGCCGGCATATGCTAACTCGACGGAGCTAGACGCATCAGACGAACCAAATTTAGGGACGACTCGGAGCAGTAACTTTTCACTGGCGCCAGCGCGGTACATAAGGTGTGGCGTGTTCCCCCCCTCGTTGCATGTCTCGCTCAACCTCGTCCAACCTCGTTCAGCTCGACCACCTCGCTCTCTCTTCAGACATTAACCGAACGGCAAAGTCCTCGCGGCAAACGACACCTCGCAACTCATCTCGGCTGCTCCGCCCAGCCACTCCATGGACGACCCGCCCGAGTCGCTATCCACTCCGCAGACCGACATGGCCAGATCGGCGGGCAAGCATCGACGACATCATGAGAAGTCCAGGACAGGCTGCCTCGACTGTCGGAGGCGACGCGTCAAGGTGCGCAGCAGGCAGGCACTGCCCACTCCTCTTTGGGCCTGCTGACATTCATTCCCTGAAGTGTGATGAGCAGAAGCCCAGCTGCCGCGCCTGTGTCCGGCGGCAAGTCGCCTGTGACTACACCAGAGCCGCCGTCGGCGCCTCGACCAGCCACCAAGACGGAGCAACCCCCCCCCGGTCGCAGCAAGAGTCTCCCGCCAGCCAGGTCCCGGCGCCCGATCCAAGCGTTATTAGCTCCGCCGGGACGCCCAGCAATGCCTCTCCCCAGGCCGCACTCTTGGGTCCGGCGACTCCGTCCTCGTCCCAGCCCGTCAGCGCCATCTCGGACTACAACTTCCGCCTCGAAGACCTGGCCCTCCACCACCAGTGGACCATGCACACGAGCCTCACCATCTCGGTTGATCCCGATTTCGTCGTGCTATGGCAGCGCATCATCCCACAGATCGGTTTCCAGCACCCATTCCTGACACACAGCCTTTTGAGCATCGCGGCGCTGCACCTCGCCCATGGACGCGACCCGCGCGAGACGTCTCTCATCTCGCAGGCCGCCGAACACCACAACGAGGCCCTGCGTGGCTTCCGGGAGGCCGTGGCCGACATCACAGAGTCCAACAGCGAGGCGCTCTTCACCTGGTCCCTGATGAACATGATCTACGTCTTCGCCGTGTCGACGATCCAGGGCCGCGCGGGCGCCGCCGACAGGCCCACGAGGGCGTCCACCAAGGACGTCATCCTCGGCGGCGAATGGATCCCCATGGTGAGGGGCATCGACGCCGTGCTGGCCCCGACGCACAACTACCTGCTCCTCGGCCGCATGGCCATCCTCATGTCCCTCGGCAACTGGGACGACCTGGACCCCGGCCCGCTCAGCTCCCACGGTCCCGACGGGCATCTGTGCCAGACGCATCAAATATGGGCAAACAGCGGTGACGCCGGCACGTACGATGAGGCACTGCATATCCTCCGTAGGTGCCGCCTCTTCATGCAGCAGTTCAAGGGCATGGACCCGGACGCGCTCGCGGAATGGGGCTACAACCGCGCCCGGGCCGGGCCGATACTGTTCATCCACTATGCCCCGGCGGCGTACTTTACGCTGCTCCAGCAGAGGCAGCCTCCAGCACTTATCCTGTTCGCGCACTTTGGCGTCCTCCTGCACGACGTTAAGTACTTCTGGTTCATCGGGACGTGGGGGAAGGAGATTGTTGAGGTTGTCAGGGATTTGCTTGGTTCATATTGGGCTCCCTGGATGTCTTGGCCACTGGATTTCGTGGGATCAGAGTGAGGGGTGGGCGCCGGCCGCTTCCTTCAGTTAACTATCTAACCCACGTCCTGCTGCCAACAGGTCGTGGCCCGAGTTTCCATAGCGAGATCCCTAGGCAGAGGCAGACGCGAGGCGCTGGTGGGAGGAGTACTTGGGCAACACGCCAATGGACCAGTCCCGGTCCTCCCTGGCGATGAGGTCCGCAATCTCGGACGGATGTATCCAGTTGAACAGCGCCATGACGATGAACATGAGCGCCGCGTCAAAGATGTAGAGATAGGCCTCGTGGCTGAGGTACCCCTTAAAGCCCTGCATGTACTCGACGGCCCGGAAGACCGACCGGACCATCACCAGGAGGCTGCCGATGTACAGCGCCCACATGTACCTCTTCCACACGGAGTGCCTCTCCGACTGCGCCGTCGGGACGCGGCGGATGGACAGGTGGAATTTGACGGCGAGGACGATGAAGAAGCCGAAGAAGAGGAGCTGGACGAACAGGCCGACGATGATGATCTTGGCGCCGGTGTTCAGGGCGGCCAGGGTGCCAGAAGCCTGGTAACCGCCACCTGCGGGACACCTAGTCAGCATTACGTTCTGCTACCTCCGAGGCAGGGATACCGACATCCTCCTTGTAGGAGAAACGACAGGACGTCGCCAAGGACGAAGGTCTTGGTCATCCACCTCTGCGGGATCCGCACCCGCGATTCGCCGTGCAGGAGCCTGATGATCCTGGCAAGCTGCATATAGATGGTCGCGGCATAAAGTGCCGGCGCCACGAGGAGGAGGAGGGCTTGCATGATGTAGGGGCCGAGGGTCCAGTTGGGCGACCTGTTTCCGCCCTTGGCACGACCTGGACTAGATCCGAAACATGATGAGCACATGGTTCGGCAGTAAAAGCCTGGGCGACAGGGGCAAGGGGCGGAAGATTACGTACAGATACCGCCGATGGCCAGCGGTAGGACGAACCAGCATCGTGCGCGTATCAGCTGCCAGAAATGCAGCACCGTGGTTCCGAAGAACAGCAGGACGGCGATGACGGCCCCGATGATGGGAGGGTCGTAATGATACAGCTTGAAGGGGTTTTCGCCCGCAGCAGCATCTGCCCTCGCCGCGAGAGACATCGTGGGAGAAGTTGTGGGTTCTTGTACTTGGCGAGGAAGTGCAAGGATCGTAGCGACGTTGGACGGGTTGCTGCTGTTGTTCGCTGGTCGAACTAGACAGGGCAGTCTGATATGGGCAGTCTGATATGGTGTTGAGCAAGTGTCGAGTGGCAAGATGCCAAGGGACGATGGAGCGATGGACGGATAAAGGGTCGCAAAGAAGGTGCCAAGTGAGGGTGACAAGGAAAGTAAGGAGTGTTGGCAAGGAAGGAGAACCGAATGAGTTGCCTGTGAATGCTTGGCTGTGTTGATGGGTATGATGGAAAAAGTCTTGGTGGGAAAGAGGT
Organism: Diaporthe sp. PMI_573; assembly: GCA_021399435.1. Taxonomy (NCBI): domain Eukaryota; kingdom Fungi; phylum Ascomycota; class Sordariomycetes; order Diaporthales; family Diaporthaceae; genus Diaporthe; species Diaporthe sp. PMI_573. The sequence continues at coordinate 73,061 of JAJTUP010000093.1, read as the reverse complement.
AATTCTCAGTACCTCGATGAGGGACTCGAGTGGACGCCATCCACAGGCTCCATCATGCAGGTCTCCGGCTGTGTACGAGGAAACATCCACCCATCCCAGCATCACGCACTCCGAACGTCAAAGGAGGAGGCTGTGAGACGTCGCTCCTATCGTACAGGCCTGGCCCAAGCCAGCCGCTCGAAACTCGCTGACACAGTCATGGTGGCTTGGTCCTGTTAGTTGCGGTCTTCTCCCGCCATGCCTCCATATGCGCAAACGTCTACCAATCTCCTGGCGGCTGTGATAGCGGACGGGACGGGACGTCGGCTCTTGCATTGCATTCCACGCAACCTCGAGTCACGTCTCCGACAGCGGTGCCCCTTCACAATGCTGCTCGCACATGGTACGAGGGCTCGTTCCGCCGTGAACGAGGTCTCTGGGTAGTTCCACGCTTGTAAACGAGCCTCGTTTAGCGCCTCTGAAACACACCTTTATTGCAACAGCCACCATCCAAGTCCAAACGACGACGCATCCAGATTCCATCCGGTTTCAGCCAGCGCGGACGCCCCGATTGGTCGAGTGAAGAATAATGCATTGCTGGTGTACAGTCAGTGACGACCGATACCGGGCTAAGGATGTGTACATATTCTATTAGAAACTAACTCTGCACAAGCGAACTCTGCAGCGGCATGGATGCTTTAATGCAGGTCGTTCTCACCGTGAAATATCGCGCAGAGCTCGCGGTTGCTTTCGCCGCTCGAAGACTCGGAGACTCCTAAACAGGTCCGCTGCTATTTTGCCTTAATACAAAGTTATTAGGCAATTTTAAGGCACCGCTTTCACATTCTCTTCAATGTAAAATAGCCTTAGCAAGATAGCTAATTGATAGCCTTAATACCCGAACCCGAATCCTAACCTGTTTATTTTTATTTATATAGAAATAACGTGGTTTACCACCCAGCGAGCGGTACCACCTAGCGAGCGATTTTCATCAAGTCTACTGAGTTTTGTCAACCCTAGCACCCACCGAGTGTAAAAGAATCAATTAAATTTGGCACCAATTGGTGCCAACTAGTCTTATTTGCTTACTTTCAATTATCTGGTTAATTTAGAGTTGTGGTAGTGTTGCAGTGCTAGTCTGAAAACTTAAAGTTTTGGTGGGTAGGTTTGTTTTTGGTACAGATCGCGTCCTAGTTTTTCGCGTCAATTTCGCATCATTCTAACTACTTAACTATTCAATACGCTAAAACTCAGCATCCACAATGCCAATTTATTCCAAAGAAGATAAGATCCTTCTAGCCCTTCAAGCTATCAAGAAATCCAAAACAAACCGCAAAAAACCCTTAAGCGCTGCCCAGGCTGCGCGGATCTTTAACGTCCCTTGCTCAACTCTTAAGCACAGGATGAACAACCGAGCAACACGCGAAACAAAACGCGTCAACGACCATAAACTTGAACTAATTGAAGAGCAAGTGCTTGTCCAGCATATCATTGATCAAGATGCACGAGGATTTCCAACGCGACTTTCTGGTGTGGAAGATATGGCCAACCTCCTGCTAGCATCGCGTGATGGCAAGCCTGTTGGCAAGCACTGGGCACGACGCTTTATAGATGCACAACCAAGCTTGAAAACCAAGTTTAATCGACCTTATGACTATCAGAGGGCTCTCTGCGAAGATCCAGAGGTTATTGGGAACTGGTTTCGGCTACTCCGCAACATGATAGCCAAGTATGGGATCACAGATGACGACCTATACAACTTTGACGAGACTGGCTTCATGATGGGCGTGATAACCGCATCAATGGTTGTTACACGTTCTGATCGACATGGAAAGGCTAAATCTGTACAACCTGGAAATCGAGAATGGGCGACAGTCATTGAATGCATCAATGCGAAGGGCTGGTGTATCCCACCGTTCGTCATCGTGCAAGGCGCCTACCACCTTGCTAACTGGACAACAGAGTCAGGCTTCCCACCAAGCTGGATCATCAAGCCTACTCCAAATGGGTGGACAGATAACAAGACTGGTCTTGAATGGATTCAGCACTTCGACAAGCATACGAAGCAACAGACAAAGGGTGCGTACCGGATGCTTATCCTTGATGGCCATGAGAGCCATGTATCAGCAGAGTTTGAGCAGTACTGCAAAGAGCACAACATTATCCCTATCAGCATGCCACCGCATTCCTCTCATCTACTCCAGCCACTAGACGTTGGATTATTCTCGCCATTGAAGCGTGCATATGGTGATGAGATCAATCTCTTCATCCGGGCCTCTATCAACCACATCACCAAGTCTGAGTTCTTCATTGCATTCAAGGCAGCCCACGACAAGATCTTTACAGAAGAAAACATGAGATCTGGGTTTAGAGGAGCTGGGATTTCTCCATGGGACCCAGATTCTGTCATTTCCAAGCTGGATGTCCGCCTACAAACTCCATTACCATCTATACCAGCTTCCCCCCGAAACTGGGAGTCACAAACACCTTCCAATGCTCAGCAGACTGTCCAGCAATCAAGTTTTATCAAGGGCAAGATATCTACCCATCAGGGAAGCTCTCCTACACCAATTATGGAGGCAGTGGATCGGCTGGCGAAGGGTGCACAAGTGATGGCGCACTCACTCACCATGATGAGCGAGCAGATCCGCACACTTCAAGACGCCAACATAGCACTCGCCAAACGCCGGAGGGCCAAAAGAACACGAGTGCAGCTGGGAGGAGCACTTAGTATTGAGGATTCCCAGGTGATAATTGAAGAGAAACAAAAGGGGAAGCGGCTGGCTGGTGAAATGGCTGGTGGTGCCGAGGAGGCGGACCGCGGCGGACCGCCTCAACGACGATGTGGCAACTGCGGCGAGACTGGGCATTATGCAAAAACTTGTAAGAAAGATGTAGAAGGGTCTAGTCAGTCAGATTCTGAGTGTATAATAGTACATTCTTAAGCGGTCCGCGGCGGATTGCCCAAATAGTTGGTCTGGCTGGTATAGATTGAGGTTGATCTTGCATGGCTGAAATGCTCCATTTTGGTGGGGAAGCCGATTTTCCCACCAAAAGTCAACAACTTCAGACTAGCACTGCAGCCATGCAAACATCTCTAAATGAATGAAATTAATTGAAAGTAAGCAAATAAGACTAGTTGGCACCAATTGGTGCCAAATTTAATTGATTCTTTTACACTCGGTGGGTGCTAGGGTTGACAAAACTCAGTAGACTTGATGAAAATCGCTCGCTAGGTGGTACCGCTCGCTGGGTGGTAAACCACGTTACTGTAAAGTACTGTACTGCAATACTATACATAACTTCCTATATAACATACCAACTCTATAGGAAACATTCCCATCGGTTGGAATGTATAGTAGGCTCCTCAGCTCTACTACTAGCAATAAATTACAATTATAACCTATAAATACCCATATCGCGAACAAGATGGCTGCACCGATTTCATTTGAACAATGGAGACTTGATCAGGACCAGCGGCTAGCCAAATTACAACACGATACAATTACTCTCAAAAACAATCTCGACAATGCAACGGAAAAGGCCGCTTTCTTTTTTGTCTTTGGCCAAATAGACTCGACCATGAAAGCGCAGGCCCTCTCACTAGTCGAAATGGCAAATATCACCAATAACTACGACTATAACGACCTATTGGACCACCTGAAAATCTGGACAAGGCCAAACAAGCGGGAATTCCACAACCACGTTAGAAATCTAAGGATGGGTTCAAACGAGTCATTTGCGATCTATTTATCCCGATTTGAGCAAGCGCTTCGGGCAGCAGGGATAGCCTGGTCTGACGATCTGAAAATACTCCATACTGAAAATGGAGGTCTGGGCACTGGGGGTACATGTTGCCCTGAACCCTCCGGCTCAGCGCCACCGTCGGGTCCTTTCTGGCCTCCGGGATCATAAGATGCTGCCAACCTCGCTCCTAAGGACGCAAAATGCCGCTTCTGCCGCTCCTTTGGCTTCTCCGCTCCGTGTCCATAATCCTAGCACGATCCAGTTTCTTCACAACAGCGCCGAGGACCACCTTCAATATACCGTCTCCGCTCAGGGAGGGACCTGAACTCGTGCCCGCAGCGTTCCTTTTATTAAATGTGACTGTATCAACCATGTCCCTTACACCACCGCCCATCTTAGCCAAATCATCGTCCAAGGCCCGCAGCGCATCAGCCGCGCCGTGCTCGTTGCCAACCTGGAAAAATTGTACGCCGATCTGGTGTGGCGGGGCCTCCAGCTGGTCGAGCTTCTGCGCGACGGATAGCAGGACGGACTCGGGGTCATCGGAGGGCACTCCGTCGGTTATCATGATCACGTTGATGGGCTTGACATCTGTGAAATCCGGGTCTCCGCCGGCGCGCTCCACAGCGGCTTCGTAGTGCCGAAGATAGGCTTTGAGGATGTCATTGAGCCGCGTGCCGGTGGGCGTCATGCCCCAGGGACGGACCGAGGTGAAGATGCGGTCCACAGCGGCGGCGTGCTTCACGTTGTTGTATCCGCCCGTGGCTTCCCCTTCAAACTTGCTGGTAGGATACGGCGACCGGTGGTTCAGGAAGTAAATGTCGACACCGTCGGCGTCATGGGCGGTACAGATGGGGGTGATAGACGAGAGAGCTGACTGGACTTCCCGCCAGGACCGGCCCATGCTGCCGCTGTCATCGATAAGGAAGATGGTGTCGAAAGAGCTGAGAAAGGCATACTGATCCTCTGGTGTAGTAACAGCGATGGCAGAGAACTTGGAGGGCGTGGGGCTTGGATCCCGCGCAGCATGGGCCGTCGATAGCGCCGCTGGGTAGGCGCTGGCTCCCGCGGTGGGGACACTGGTATATGCCGGAGGAGGCTCACTCTCTGATGGAAGGTGTCAGGATAGCGTGCGGAAACTGCGTTGGTCACATGGGAAATGACAGGACTCACGGGACACCTGTGTGGAAGGAGAGGCAGTGGAGAAGGGTTTAGAGAAAGGGTTGGCGCTGATGCCCTGGCCAGAAGTAGCCTTCGCTAAGAGCTTCACGGGCTGAACCCCGGGCTGAGGCCCATGAGTAGGCTGTCTGGTAGATGTCTGAGTTGCGCTGCTAGGGGACCTGGACAGCTTGTCTCTAATGGAGCCCTTGATAGAGCCGAAGAAGCCGTTCCCACTGCTGTCCATGTTGGCTGCGACAATGCTGAGCTCGCGGCGAGAGACTGACGATGACGGCTTAAGCGACGTGGTTAGAACAGTTTGTGAACGATTGGATGAAGAGGCCATGTATTTGAGATGAAGGGGACGTTCTAGAGGTCAGAAACGAGGCAGATTGTTGAGAATAAGGGATGCGGACGGCGGAGACGGTAGGGTGACTCTTAGACCGATGTGGATGAATACAGTATGTGCTATTGTAATGCATACCCTCTGGTTCGTGGATTAATCAGGACTTATTGTCTCGAAGGTTCCATTCCTGCGGGAGAGCGGAAGTAGAAATGAAAATTCACAGGTATTGCCGGACTTCTGAAACGTCCTTCCGAAATATTAGCCTTTTTCCACTTCCAAGGCAAGGCCTCCACTGACCATTGCTCCATAGAACTTTGGGTGGTTTCCAATCGCCTCGATTGGATCTCAAATCCATGATATCTCTGCTTTACAGTACATGAAGTCCGTCTCCATTTCATTGCCAGCCAGGCTACAAAAAGGACCAAATCGTTTCCATAGTTTGCTCGACTAGTCAAGAGGACTTCCAGGAGTATGGTACTTAACAGACATGTAGTAATACAGTAAAGCAAAAGGTATATGTCACAGAAATTTATGCCATTCTATTGTTGGATCACAAGATGAACTATCACGCAGCACGCGCAAGGGTTCGAATTTCGTCTGGACAATATGACGACGCCCTGTGCGGCTGCCGAGCCGCTCCCGGAACTGCCCGGTCGGCCTACGGCGCAAAGCAATTCCAGGCCCTAGAGCTAGCCAGTATTGAGTGCCAGATTTTGTCCATCGCATCATCTCCCTCTGAAGCAGGAGCGATGTGCAATCGAACATTAAAACTCATGGTGAAAGAACTCGGCATATGCCCTATGGCAAGCAGCTTCTGATCCCGAGCGAGATCCTCCTCCTGTGTCCCCAGCGCTCGCCACTCCACGTAACAAGCTTTTGAGGGACCGATTCGAGGAACAACGGAAGAGTGGAAAACCAGACAGATACTACAAATGTAACGGCCACAATGAATACGGCTGATGTGAAGTAAGTAAGGTGCCGAAATCTGTCTCTATGCCTATCATTGTGGCAGTAAAAGCTGGCAACTCAAACCCTGTTGGCGTGCGCCTTAATTGAAATTGTTGAACGAGGAGCCGCCCTGGCCGCAGCCAGCGGTCCGTTATCCTAATTTAAGAATCCTAGTTCACAACGACAGCGATATTGCAATCAATATTTTCAAACCCGGAACAAGACACAATTTCTAATATAAAACGTACGGAAATTCCACATTGTATCTCAAACTAAACCATGGAACTGTCTCAGTTCAAATTCAAACCGAACATGGCAAACTCGAACCACAGTCAAAATTTAGTAAAGTCAGGAAGCGGTGTGGTAAGAAATGATGGAGATCAAGGTTTTGGACCTTGGCCTCAACTGATTGTCGAGGTTACCCAATCCAGCAAGTCCTGCAACGAGTTCGCCCAAAACAATGCGAAGTCTGAGGGTCTGTACATTTCCGGTGCTGAGAACAGGATGTTCGGTGCTCAAAAACCGCCTGAAAGAGTGTCTAGGAAGCGAAAGTTCAGCGAAGTAGAAGGGGGAATCGACGCTGATGAGCCTGCGCCTAAGAGGCGTTGATGGAAACAACTAGGCAGGGTCGAGGAACTGGAATGCGTATGTAGTGTCGCGGGCGGCCGATTGGGCACCAGGCCGCCGATGAGAAGCAATGGCCCATAGGTAATTTATCACCTGGGGCAACGGCATCCCGTATTTTTTAATGAAGGTTTTGAAGCACTGAAAACGGAAAGCGACAGACTCGGGTGCCAGTGCGCAATTACCCCAATTACCACGGCATAGCAAAGACCCGCAACTGGTAACAGTGGTACGTTTTGAACAGCGCTGTTTACCAAGGAGCCTGCGTGCCGGGCAACAGGCCTGGGGGGGGGGGCCTGGGGTGCTTGACACATGAAAAGCTACAAAGGAGAGGATTAGGTGAACCGGGCTCATAACTGTGGTGGTAACGACTGTGTATTCATTCTTTCATGTTCTATGGTCTGGGGAGAGAGGTGGGCTCCTGAGAGGGCACTCAGAATGCATATGTAGTTACAATCTGAAACACCAAGCCACCCCCGTTCGTTCACAACTTTCAATGTAAAAAGCCGTGTTATATCTCCATCGTTAGTTTAATCCCTATATCTAAATGGCCGTTTGACTTTTCGCCCAGTGCGAGTCAACTGAACGGGACTCATCGGTGCCTGATCCGAATTGGATTGTTGTATCGACATGTGAACCATTCGAGGTATTTTAACCTGGTTGCATTTCCGCTTGGCCACCGAGCCGGCGATAGCTATCTGTTGCTTCCGCTTTCTCTTTGCATTCGTCGATGTTGCTCCTTCTTGCAAGGTCTCATCCTCTTGCCAAGAAATCGACGGTCGTAAATTTGCAGTGATCTTTTGCCATGGTGCTTGAGCGTTCCCTTTTATTGTTGATCTGTCGCCCGATGGAGATTGCGCCGGATCGCTGAAGTCTAAAGTTGCATGCTGTTTCCCTCGTCGAGGATTTAGCTCTCGCAGATTGAAATCATCCTTGTTCTGGTGATTGGGTCGGTGTGGCGTAGGATTGCATGATTTGAGTAACGGTATATAAGGATTACAGATTGGAAAATATACTGAGTCGCAATTGTTCTCATCTTTCCATTCCTCACGAGGTGATGGAGAGACGCCATGACTGGGGTCAACCAGATTTGGCTCTCTATCGAATAAGGTTTTTCTCATTTTGCACTCAGAGCAAACGCATTGATTGGTTTCGTCGCAGTCATCACAATGACTAGTATCGGATTCTTCAGCTTCACCAATCATAATTGTGGAGTATAGTTTGGCGGGAGAGTGAAATCGCAGCACCATAGTCAAATGAGTTTAGACTGCCAATGAATCATATAAATAATACTCAGTTAAGACTTGCTTACGTTATATAATGTGCGTTATACTGTATAACAGAGCTACCTTAAACTTTAATGCTAGTATCTTTCATGGTACTTAATGTCAGGTTCCCTCTGCAGCCTTAGAAGTACTCACCTTATACAAGTACTGATTACCACGGGAATAAATAATACACCGGATTTTAGTTGGCTGTGTACTCTTTCGTGCAAGAAGGTATGAAAGTACTGTACGTCTAACTTCCAAAGCGAAAAGGGATCACCTTTACAAAAATACAATACTTATTTAAAGTACACTGTAGCCCGAGTCAGGTGAAAATAAAGTCTCGAGCAGGATATTTTCTCTAGTGCACATAAATACCCAAAGGCACGGGGAAAAGCACTACTTTTAGATTAGGGTTTGCTCTCTGGCAATAAATGGCAATAGACGAGGAGACCTTGGCACTGATACAGTAAACAAGACGTTCCCCGATATTCCACAAGAACATATTGTCAAGGCACTTGATCACATACATACATATGCAAGTGTATGGTCGCTTGGCTTTGCTTAACTATTGGTTTATGGCTGCACATCTGTGGCGGAGTTTGTGCTTGTATGAGGTCCAGTAACCCACTTCCCATCCCAGCGATAAAAGAGGGCAGATTAGTGCGTTTGGTGACGACGAACTTGAGTCACTTGACTGTTGCCTGGTCTGATTGCATTGTCTCGGTGGCTCAGGCGAGTGCAGGCACAGCGGCGGCCATTTCTCGATAATGACGACGTGGGCCGTCAGCTGCGGCCCCGGAGGCAACCTTAGGAGGATAGATAAACCTCTAAGTATTTATAGAGCTTATAAATAAAGTACTATTATTAACTAATTACTGCGAATGGAGGTCGGCCAAATGGATGGGTTTTGGGGCGTTCATGATGGTACCCGCGTCAGATCTCCGCCTATTGCCAGCAACATCGTCTCGTTCTGTTGGCTCTCGGGCCTGAGTTACATCGCCATCATCTGATTCCAGGCCTGCCATGCCTCAGCTGAGTCCGGAAATGTGCCACCCACGGCGAGTTCCTCCCAGCCCAGGCCTGCCTCGAACGCCGGGGTTTCAGAGCTAAGCCCGCCGCTCGACATGTTGTCAGTCGTAAGGGAGCCGGGGTTCCTTACTGGAAGCCCGAGGCCGTCATCGCTACCACGTGATACCCACGTAACATCGGCGCCTCCCTCGGACACTTGTGTCTCCAGAGCCAGTTGCCTCTCCACCTCGGCCATGTCGAGCGTCGCATTCTGCCAGTCACGTGGACAAAATGCGTCCGGATCTCGTAAAAAATCCGGCTTTTGCAGATATTGTAGCTGTCGAGCGATGCCTTTGTCTCCCTGGATCCGCTCGTTCTCTCGCTTTCGGTGTTCAGTGACATCTCCCAAGAGCTTTCTCACCGGCAGCCACAGTATGTCCTTCCTACAGTTGGCCCTGAAGGCGGTGGATGAGGTTAGGTATGTGTTGAGACACGTCCATGCCCGTTCGCACGTGGGGCCCCACGGTCGTTTCCGGAGTTGCACGAGGAGCACGCTCAGACAGCGCCAGGGAACGGGTGGCTGAAGGCCCCAGTACCAGCCGCTCGTGGCGGGAGACAATTCAAGCCTGTTGGACAGCTCCAGCACGGTCAAGCAAAGGATGAGGATGCGGTTGAGGCCAGGATATACAGAGGCGCTGAGGGATGATGTTATCGGTGGTGCGTCTTGCGTGCTTAAACTGAGCTCTGATCTCGCGAGGGCGTGGCGTACTATATCGGAGAGAAATTGGTGGCCGGGATTACCATGCTCGGCGTGGCGGAGGAAGTTGTCTTCGATCTTCTGGCGAGTCGTTGCCAGGGCCTCGATCGCCTCGGGCGAGATGGTGACAGCTTCTTGAGCGTCTGTCTTGGTAGCCATAGGGGACCATGGGCGCTTCTCCCGCTTACTGAGCTGCCAGAAATGGTAGCGGATAATCGCTAGTGACGCGTCGGAGATGCCGTCGCGTGTTGTGGGTGGACTCGTATCATGCGGATCGAGATCCTCGTCGTCGACGTTGGTCGGCGGCTCTGTATCCTGGAAGATGCCAAATGTAGATAATTGAGTGCAGGTTGTTTGTGACTCCCCTGAGCGAGCGTCGATGAAACAGATATGCCACCATAATCGCCGCCTCATTTCAGCGTTGAACGGCGATATGTCCTTGAAATGAGAGCCGTCGCGGTGTAGACCCATAAGTAGGGCGATGCGGACGACGAGACCCGTGAGGCACCATGAGGCGCGGGTTCCTGCTTCGTGACTCTTGACCTCGACGTAAATAACTAGCGCCTGGAGTACTCGAGTATCTGTGGTGTTGAGGACATCGGCCTTGGCGAGGGAAACCTCGGCGCCCATCGAGAGGCGGTGAGCGAGGGATATGCGGGAATTGTTGAAGTTTTCTAACACGTCCTCTTCACTCATGGAGGAGATGGCTGCCAAGGATACAGCGAAGAGGAGTGCCTGCAAAGACACCGGCAGTGACGATAGTCGCCCTGTTCTAATAAGTTAGATGACAGATCCGGGGGCGGCGGGCCACGGCACGGAGTCCGCGGCCAACTTACCCTTGGACTCGCGAATGACCTTATCTATGGTCTTCCGATGGAGGATTTTGATGCTCCAGTCGACGTTCTCGCAATACGTCTGCCAGATGAACGCCATTTGAGATGGCAGTGGCTGGTAATCGTTGACGTCAAATGGCACAGAGTGATAGGCTGGAAAGGGAGCCCATGGCAGGCTCCTCAGTTCAGAGACTTCATCTCTGAAAATGCTAGACTGCTGACACTCAGCCTCGAATGACTGGCGGAGGTTTGTGACCTGGAGGAGCACCGGTAGATTAGTGCCTGAAGGCGCGGCGAGAACGGCATCCCGCGACTGATCACTAACTTCATCCGAAATGTGCCGCCAGAACCCGCTGGGTATGTAAATGGTGTCGTCTTTAGACACGAACATACTGCCGATGTTTTGCGTCAACGCGTCCTCGTCATTTCGCCGCTGTCCTGCTGTTGCTTGCCGATTGAAGTCGTCGGCGGAGCGGGTGGGATCAGGCTGCACACCTATGTGTTGCAGCATGCCCTCGAGGCGATTCAATCGAGTAAGCAAATCCTGATTTCTGGCCCTCGAGCTGCTGCTAGGTGCTTCGTCTCGCCTCGTTGGAGCCCGACCGGACGTGGGGAACGCGCAGTCGAACCCGGCTCTGGAACACTGGGAGCAGGGCGAGCGCCGATCGCAGCGGACCTTCCGGCGCCTGCAGGTCAGGCAGTTCCAAATGTGCAATGAACCCTCGCTGCCCGCCATGAAGGGTTATCGGTCTTGTCTTGGATCATAAGACGGCTGCTTACGGAGCGGGCATGTTTCGATTCACCGAGCGCGGATGCTGCGAAGGCTTTCAAATTATAAACCGATGACCCACTAAGGTGAGAAACACGGCGTGCTGCATCTGCATGCGGGAAGTCCTGCAAGTGCCGATGCCGATGCCCCACATCGACCGAGCACCGACCGAGCGCTGGCCGAACAGTTGCGTAGACGCGCTCGTGCATCGGGTATGGCCGAACGGTTGCGTAGACGCGCTCGTGCATCGGGTATGGCCGGACTGAACGACCGTCGGTCGATACTTTCCGGGTTTTGTGCCCAGGCCGTGGGCCTTCCGCATTGAGATCTAGCTCTATATTGGATGGAGTTAGGCTGAAGTTACAGAGTTTGCTCAACTCAACGGTCGGTGCTCGGTCGATGTGGTCCGCTGGATTCGTAAATTAGATTATGGCTAGGGTACACGGAGGATTCCGAAGCCAGCATTCTGTTATATAAATAACAGACCTTTCAGTATTGATAGATACACCTAAGTCTTTTGACAAGTGCTTCGGAATAACTTTTTCATCACTACCTCGATCGTACTATTACCACGAACTTGCATCCCCACTCTCAAAATGGCAGACAAGAAAATCATCGCTATCATTGGAGCCACTGGCGCTCAGGGAGGTGCCGTTGCTGATGTCTTCCTCAACGACCCGCTCCTGAACCATGAGTGGACGGTTCGCGCAGTGACTCGAGATCCATCCAAAGACAGGGCAAAGAAGCTCAAGGAACAGGGTGCGGAGGTGATTGCTGTAAGTGTTCATAATGGCGGATATATTGACATCTCCGCATCAACTGACCAACTGGGAAGGCCGACTTGAACGACAAAGCTTCGCTTGTGAAGGCCTTTACTGGAGCTACTGCAGTATTTGGCGTTACCAACTACTGGGAGACCCTGAGCATTGATGCTGAAATCCAGCAGGGTAAAAACCTTGTCGATGCTGCGAAAGTTATTTCCCCCAACTACTGCTATCCTGTAGGGAATATACTCTAATTCCTTGCTAGGAATCTTCTGTTTCTCAATTCATCTGGAGCTCACTGCGCAATGTCAAGAAGCGTGAGGATTTGCCGGTCACTATTTGGCTTACAGGAAAGTTAGCTAATATGAAAGATTCTTTAGTGACGCAGGGAAAACTTTGTCACGTCTATCAGTTCGACGGCAAGGCTGAGGTTGAAGAATACGCTAAACAAATCGGCATTCCAGCCACCTTCTTCCTACCGGGTATATATATGGACTCTCTCGTCCAGTCTTTCAGGCAGAATCCACCCGGAAATGCCTGGGTATTCGCCCTACCGATGCCTGAAACCGCACCTATTCCCTTGTTCGACGTTCGTAACACTGGAATCTGGGTCAAGGCGATTGCACGACAGCGAGACCAGCTGCTGGGGAAGCGTGTACTAGGCGCTACGAAGTATGCGACTCCTCAGGAAGTAGTGGATGGGTTTAGGCAGGCCTTCCCAGAGGCTGGCAAGGCAGCTACCTTCTTCAGTATGCCGCATGAAATGTTCCTACAGGTGGTTCAAGATTCTATGGGGTTGCCGGACTGGGCAGCGGAAGCGATCTTGGAGATGATGCGCCTTGTTGATGAAGGGGGATACTTTGGTCATGAGCCCTTGGAAGAGTGCCTTGCGGTGCTGGAGGACGAACCGACCGCGTGGGTGGATTTCTTGAAGAAGAACGAGGCTTTCAAGGACCTCAAGTAAAGGACGCATAGCATAGTTCTTTCGTATTATCCATAGGAAGAAATTAGGATAACCCTTGAATCGGTTTGTAGGATATCTGCCAGACAATCTGGATCTAATACGTCTTGTCTAACGTGTTAATGGCGTACGAGTACTTGCTCTCCTTTTGTCGACTTCTCATGAATTGTGTGACGGCAGCCACGGTCAAGCAGCACCTCAGGCCGTCACAGGTCCTAACCCTAAGCCCCGCAGACGCGTCAAGACTTCGCGAGCCAGGGACCGCCAGAGCTTCGCTCTCCCTCTTCTCTCCTCTCCTCAGCTTAGAATCTTCGTCGATAGCGCCAATAGACCCAGCTACCATGCTGCATCTCATCCTGGCCGTGACAAACACAAGCATCTAATTCACATACTAGCGCTATATTTCTAAATAAAAACCAGTCCCCTAGTACATATATCTTTATTTCTTAAAGACTAGTAATAATATAAAACGCCTCCTCCACTTATAGTACAAATCTATCGTTGATGCGACAGAAGATGTTCTGTTGTTTCACTAGAAAGACGTTCTGGCTCACCAAGTCTTGCTCAGGATGTACGAGCTCAAAGTCAACGTGACGGATCAACTGAGGCACCAAGACTGATATCTCAAGGATACTGATGTTCTTGCCGATACAAGTGCGCGAGCCGTGGCCGAAGGGCATCCAGGAGCGCTCCATTCGCTGGAAATGCTCAGGCGAGCAGCCAATCCAGCGCTCCGGTCTGAAGACCGTGCTGTCGGGGCCGTAGACATCAGGGTCGTAGTGAGTCGCCCATGGGTTCATGCCCACCACGGTCTAAGATAGAAGCGGTTAGTGCCTTGTTATACTCGTGCAGCTCTGCCTCGGACTTACTCCTTCGGGAAAGAAGTGGCCCGCGATCGTTGCGCCACCTGTGGGGACGATGCGTCCCATCGATAGCCCCGCGGGGGAGTGCATTCTTATTGCCTCCTTGATCACAGCTTGAAGATAGGGCATCGCTTGCGTCTCTTTGAACGACAGGGGTGCAGATCCTTCCCTTTCCGCGATCTTGGCATCCACCTCTTCCCGCAGCTGCAACACTGTCTGTCAGTTCGTGCTAAAATTTCGAGTTGAACAGGCTTCATACCCGGTTCAATGTCTGAGGGTTCTTTATCAAGAACCACACGATGGCAGTGAGGCTAATAGCAGTGGTGTCACTGCCAGCGATAATGTTCAAGGCGCAGGCATCTAATACGTCCGCCATGGTGAAAGACTCCGGGGATTGTTCATGCCTCGCTAGGACCTTGGCGAGAAAATCATCACTTGGGACTGGCTTTTTCTCAACACGCTTCAACGACTCCTGCCGCTCCTTGACCTGCTCTTCCGAAAATTCAATCATGGCCTGGAAGCCGTTGCCCCTAAGCGCGAATTTCGAAAAGAACTGCTGGGTTCTAAACAGAATAGGATGCAGCTCATGGTACACCCCGACCAGGCTGCTGTACGCCTGGGCGCCGTCCAAAGTTTTAAAGGCGCCAAGCGAGTCGACGCCGTTGTTTAAGAAGCCCATACGTTTACCACACTAGCAACATCAGGAACCACGTCAAGCTGGATCACGAGAAGAGCCGCATACTTACAGTGATGGAAGTTATGACGTCAAAGGCAAAGCATTGAACCCAATGATGAAGGTTTATTACGGTCCGCTGCTTTGCAATCTCATGGAAGCGCTCCTTGAGTAGGGCTGCGCACTCCAGTGCGGCGGGCTCATAATGAATCAGATTAGTCATAGAGTACATAGAAGCAAGTTTGCGTCGGTGCTGTGCGTGTCTCTGTGGAATGTGGTCCGCGAAAAGGTTTGCCTGATCTGGCACCCCGAACGCAGAGTACCATAAAGACTGCAATGGTGTAAGTCGACCGTGTTGGTAGGCTCCAAGCGGACGGAAGACACGTACCTTGGTAAAGTGCGTTCCGTGTCCGTAGATTGTTTTGATAGCTTCGGGGTCGTTGACACTGTACTCGTTTGGTGCGAGCTGCACCAGGGGGCCTAGACACTGTGAGCAAAGGTACACACCGCATGGCGGTGCTAAAGTCTGCCATGCTTACCATATTTCTTGTGGAGTTTAAGTGTCTCCAAATGGAAGTGTCTTTTCCGTATCTGATTCAAATACCACAAGCGTGAGAACTTGGCGAACAAGGGGCCTGGAATGTTCCGCTTCGTCGACGAGTATGCTTGAATAAGAGCACGAAACGCAATGATGCCAACTGCGGTGGCAGCCAGCAGCAACATGGATGACAGCATGATGTAGACGTATTTAAATACCAGTATATGCTCTGTTCAGATATCTTTGCGTCGACGCTGAGTAGTATGGCGCTTGGGAGTGCAGCACCATATATTGCGGACAAACTGTGAGGTTCATTTAATAACGATTCCAGTGTGCGGCCGCGGCGGGCAAAAACAAAAGCCGACGCAACATCTTCACAATCGGTGCTCGGCCATGAGGAGTGCCGATGATCTTCAATGCCGAGAATCCGTGAAGTGCTCGGGGTTCCGTATTTGTACAAGACAGGAAAACGGGCTTTAAGAGCGAGCGAAAGCCCGTCTGTCCTGCCCGTCATTTGATCCACTTGCTGAGGGCAAGAATTTTCATAAAGGGAACGGGAACACGAACACGAACACGAACACGAACACGAACACGATTAAAACGATGTCGATTGAGTGTGGAGGCCGGATCTGTTCAAGCGTGGTGGGATTCAGCTGCCTGAAAGGGTGCTGTAGCTGCCGGGAAAGGGGGTGCTCATTTTAAGATTCCGCTAAGTCGTCCATCAAACTCGAAATATATATTTTGGTCTTGGTTGAAATCGCTATACAGGATGAGATGATGAGTCTCAAGCTAGTGTATCGATTTGTGTGTGTGTGTATAGGCTTTCCCTGAAAGAAGGTTACTTCGTGACTTCTCAGTTGTTGGTAATGGGCCCCTGCTCTATCCTGGAGTCTGTGTATACTACAAGACGTTACAAACCCGCCAAGAACGGGCTTGAAGTTGGGTTGACTCTACATAGTTTTGAAGTACCGTGGATCGTCATAAGCAAGAGGGTACGAGCGTTTTGCTAGAGGTTATTGTTCTAAGTTTGGCACAGTGGGCGGCAAGCCTTCGGCACCTAATTTATAGGTGCTTCCTTGGGTCATCCGTACTTTTTAGACGTACTTCTAAGTGCCTAAATGTGACAATAGTACTATATTACTAAAACGTTATTGAAGTTACTGGAAGAAAAGATTGTATTAAACACTGGAAAAGATTTCATTGGTTTAATAGTTTCACATTGTTCATACATAGGGTAAGGCTGAGTCCGGGTGACAGAATCGCCCAACCCAAGTTGCTGACAAAATTAGTCCTACGCCTACCTCACCCGTATCTGAAACGCTCCTTCCTGGACCCGATCAACCTATGTCGGATATGAGTGGGAAGAAAGGTACATTATGCGTGGTTGAACGGCCAATTCAGACAGGATAACAGACAAGAAAGCCACAGACCCGTTAGTAGTAGTAGGCAGGTAGTTGACTATTGATTATATTCATATGCTAGAAGCTCTGTCGATATGATCATCAGATGCGGTAGCGGTACACTGAAAGACAACGCTGATCACCAGTTGTATATACATACTGACACGTGAGCGTATTGCAACCTGCTCCCGTATCGGGCCTACCGTCCCTCACAAGTTCACCGGCCATTTCTTCCTTATATACCCCCCATACTTGTAAATAAGCGCCGGGAAAGGGATCATGGCGACAGCCACGAACCCCAGCAATGAATTCCCCCATCCAAGCCCTAAGCTGGCATACATGCTCGGACCAGCAAGAGGAAGCATGCTTCCAAAAAGACAACGGAGAAAGGTGAGTGCAGCGAGAGCCGAAGCTGCATATTGCGGGAACGAGTCAACGAGGTATATCTGAACGGGAGCAAAAACACCCATCATCCCCGTTCCGAAGGGAAGAAGTCCGATAATGGGAACAATCCAGTGCGCGTGTTTGTAGGACGACCAGCCGTACCTTGAGACCACTGTTAGCCTGGGATCGTGTGCAGCTAAATGCGGGACGGGTAGCGTACCAGAATAGGGAGATCGGTATCAGGAGACCAAAAAAGGCACAAGCTGGTAACCGCATCTCGGGCTCGTAGACACCCTTGTTCTTCTTCGTGAGACGGACGACGGTGGTATCAGATGTTTTTGCCACGAAGCTGATACCGATGAAGAACCCTATTCCCGGCCCAATGTAGGCCAATCCGCAAATCTCGGGCGACCAGCCATAGACTTGGATGAAAAGCTGCGTGATGGTAGTGAAGAGTAGAAAAAGGAGACCAAACACAAAGCTGATGTACAGCGAGAGGAGGAAGACGATAGGTGACGTGAAGAGCAGCTTGAGCGGCCGGACGATGCCGCGTTTGAGGACGTTACCCCGGCGGAGCGACGTCGCGTCTGCCTCATACGTTAGAATGTTCCGGAGCTCGGGTCGGCCAAACTCTTTTCTGAGGCGTTTCGTCTTCCAGTCCAGAAGCACGACAGGGTTCGTCTCGCGGTTGAAAATGATGATCCCGCCCGTCATGATGGATCCTGCGATAAGCAATACCCAAAAATTCCATCTCCATCCTGCGCGCTGAGCAATGAAACCACCGCAGATAGGGCCAATAACAGGACCAAACATTACTCCAAGAGAGTACATGGACATAGCTCTGCCGCGCTGCTGAGCCATGAATAAGTCGCTAATGATTCCAGCGCCTAGTGTCAGGCAAGCAGATCCTCCCACACCAGCCAGTAGACGCATCACGATTAGCCCGGCGAGATTAGGGGCAAGTGCACAGCCCAAGTTGAAAGCGCAGAAGACGATGTTGGAGAGATTGAGAACAATGCGGCGGCCGTAGATCTCGCTCAATGGGCTGAGGAAGAGAGGTCCGATCTGGTTTCTGATTAGCATAGATATCTAAGAAGAATTGGGAGGGGATATCAGATTACAGAATAACCGAGAACAAAAATACTGATGGACAATGAGCCCAGAATTTGCGAAGAATTGTTAAAGTCTTTGTTGACAAACGAGATTCCAGGCGCGAACGCAGAGGACGAGAGGTTACTCAGGAATGTGATTCCGCCAATGAAGCCTATTGCGCACCATTTCCGAGTGTCGGTGAAATTTCTGTGTTTGGATTGAGCCAGCAGAACACATGCATGCTTTGGTATGAGGAGAAGCTTACCTCGGGTTGCTTGGATCATCGTGGCTATCCCACCCAACCAGCCCTTTCTCCAATTCACTAAGCGGATGCTTCTCTGGCAAAAGCTCGGCTTTTTTGTCACGTTCGTGGTCATCTCCGATTTCCGCTGAAGAGCTCTCTGGTACCTAAGGCGTATTAGACGTTAACCAAGAATCTAGGCGCAAAATTGGAACTAACGTCGTCTCGTTGAGCTTCAGGATCTGACCCAGGATCGTCCGAGTTCTTTCTCATTATCGTGCTGGCTTGCTCTGAACTCTCCCCTGTTCGCTTTTTGCTGGCTTCGTCTGCCATTTGTCGGCCCTCTCCAGTTCCCGGAGATCTGAAGTCGATAATTCTAAGCAGCCAGATAATCCTGCGTTGTCCAATATGGGCACGTGCGGGTTGACAACAATTGTTTCGAATGACTTTAAAAAACGCTCGTATTGTATAAAATCAGCTACCTAAAGTCTTGGGTCTCATGGGGCAATTTGAGTGGAGCGTCGGGGTCTCGGGGTGAGGCACCGCCGACGCTGACAGTAGCCGGGACTCGAGGTGTTAGAGCGCGACGCGAACTCTGTTCCTCAGTTATTAGTAGAAATTTGTGGTGACCAGTTCGCCTCGGTGCTATTATCATCCGGTTCATGTGGCATTCGGACGATATGAGATGCCGATGGTTCGCACGTCGGGGTCCTTAGGCGCCGAGAAACGACAATCTACGGCATAGATTGAGAGCGAGGCCAATTAATAAAACATACCAAGATTTGATTTGTTTTTATTGCCACTCACGACCCGTCCAACCCTGCTGAAGCATTTAGCTCGATACCGCAGCACTAGCACTATTCCTCAAAGGATTATCCTTCCCAGCCACTGCCCAACAACTTCGACTATGGAAAACAGCCACACAAACAACATCCGTGACGGGCCGGCGCCTTTTGACGTGGCAATCGTTGGCGCGGGCCTAGTCGGCCTTCCCATTGCCCTTGGCCTCATGTATCGGAACATTCCCGTCACGATTTATGAGCAGGCGTTAGAGCTGAAAGAAATCGGCGCCGGCCTCGCAATTTCAAACACCGGAAAGACCTGCCTGAACTTTTTGGATCCTCGACTGGTCGAGGCTGTCGACAATGTAGCGACTCCGTCCACCGCGGGCTACCGGTGCATTGATGGCTTCACCCAAGAGGACGTCAGGCTGCGGCCAGCGGACAAGCTGTACGACATGGTGGTAGAAATGCCCGGCGTTGTGAACTATATGTGTCACCGTGCGCAGCTGCTGAACGAAATGGTGAAACTTGTCCCGTCTGATAAGCTCAAACTGGGGAAGCGCGTGGATACAATTACACGAAGAGACGACGGCGAGAAGATGGTTATCAGGTTCAGCGACGGCACCACTGTGGAAGCCGATGCTGGTACGTATACAGTACACTAATCCTGTCAGATGAGAACAGGTACTTTTAGCATGGATGAGGCTAACTTATCTTCTTGCTCATCAGTTATTGGTTGTGATGGCATCAAATCACGGGTTCGCCACGTCGTTGCTGGTGAAGATAACCCGGCCGCGATTCCTCACTACGCTCACGAGAGTGCATACCGCTGCCTCGTCGACATGGACAGCGCTTTCCCTGTGCTAGGAGAGCTTTCTAAGCGCCAGATACTCTTCTCTGGCCACGGCGCTCACATCATGGCCTATCCCGTCGCCGACTACAAGTACCTGAACGTGGCAGCCTTTGTCCGAGACAATGGCAACTGGCCAGATGAGCACAGACAGACAGTTTCTGCAAGCAAAGAAGAGATACTCGATTCGTTCTCCGGGTTCGGCCCTTATGTGCGGGACCTTGTCAAGCTGCTCCCGGAAGAGCTCAACCGCTGGGGCATGTTTGACACGCTGGACCACCCACTCTCTTCGTTCTCCAAGGGATGCATTACCCTCGCCGGCGATGCCGCCCACGGGTCGACTCCTCATCTCGGCTACGGCGCCGGTATGGGTATCGAGGACGCAACGGTGCTATTAGCCGTTGTCGACCAGGCTGCAGCGGCTTTGAAGAAAGGCGGCGGCAATGTTAGCAAAGCAAAGGCTCTGACCGTTGCGTTCGAAGCGTATGACTCGGTTCATCGAGAGCGCGCACAGTGGCTTGTCCGAAGCAGCCGCCGCCAGGGAGAGCTCGTCAAGTGGTTGGTTCCTGAGATTGGAAAATTTTGGAGCAAAATGCAAGAGGACACGGCTGGGCGATCAGAACAGCTTGTATACCTCGATGTGGAGGGCATGATCCGTCAAGCAAAAGACGAATTCGCCCGCCGTCTCGAATACTGAGGTAATAATTACTCGAGATTCGGTGAACCATCGACGGCGCCTTCCGTTACCTCCCTCTTGCGGCCCATAAGTGAAATACCTAGCTAGACAGCGAAATCTTAGTACATGTACTATAGCACACGATGCGTGTAGGTCAGAGATATCGTGCGCTTCATCTTGAATATGTGATATAATATGTTTGTATCGTGCTTACAAGCGCTTGCGTCTGCAGCTTTCTCGTAGCTTCATTAAGCATCTACAATGAGTGGAGAAAGAAAAGTCATTGCAGAGTTATCACAAGTTGGTCAAACTGGAACCCCCCCCCCACGCGACCACCTCCCGCCGCAACCCTGGCCCTCTTGTCTCGTCTTCCCACTAAGGCAGTGATCTAGCTCGTAATCTCGGTGGACAGGGGTTGTCAACAGTTCGTCTTTTGATCGTACGGCACGTAAGCCTTCAGTCCCGGGTGGTGGTACTTGTTGACTCCGCCGTAATTACTGTGACTAAAATAATTCAAAATGACAAAACTTGCTTCTGCAAGACTTCTACTACTTGGCCAATCCCCAGGCTTGTATTTTCAGGGTCATCACGGTGTCGGTAAACAATAATTGACACATCTAGGCTCTCTAGATCCCCAGTCCCAACTCAAACGGACAATATCTTGGGCATTGTTTAACTAGGCACATACGAATAACATGGAACATAATAAAAAGCCTGAGTATGAATCTAGTAGACTGTAAGTGATTCTTGCCTCCCTCTCCTACTAAATGTCTAGTATCTTGGCGGTAATTGTCACAGTCCTGGCTCCCTACGCTCGGTCCGCAGCGGACCAGGCTATGGGGGATGCCCAACCCAGAGGGTTGGGGTCTGATTACGTGAGCCGCTGGCTCGATAAAACTCCGCACCCTGTCCTGATAGCTGTTTCGTAGCTCTTCGAGCTACGTCTTGTCAACAGAGCCTGTGCCTACCGAGGATAGAGCCTGTACGTAGTAAATAGAAGACCTGCCTGATCATCCTGACTGCTCGACGTCCACCTGCCCGGGAACCGCCTGCCTGCTATCGTGACACTACGTAGCTCCCACCCTTGGACGTCGACACCATGTCGAACCGCCCGCAGCCGCCTCTGAGTACCGACTCCCCGGAGGAGTTGGCTCATCATGTTGCCGAACATGCCTCCGACTGGATGATGTACTTGCGCAACCTTAACCAGTACACATCTACGCTCGAGGAAGAAGTCTCTTCCTCCCAGGTCGAGACCCTGAGCCGTAACGCTACGATTGCTTCCCTGCGCTCCGACCTGACCAAGCGAGATGGGGTGATCAGCTACCAGAAGGACCAGTACGATGCCGCCCAGAAGGAGGTCATCCGCCTTGAAATTGAGAAACTGCAACTCCTGAATGCCGCCACACCCGCTGTACAGACTCCTGCCACTGAACCCGCTCCTACTGGTCCCCGTGTTGACCGAACTGCAGATGCTGCACCGGGAGCGACTCTGCCTACTCCTGTCACAAGTACCGGTTCTGCCATCCTCAGCGAGAAACTACCTGACCCAAAGGAATTTGACGGATCTCGCCACGACCTTCGCCGCTTCACGCAACAGATCTACGCAAAGATGACCGCCAATGCCGACCGCTTTCCTACCGCTACTGCCCGCCTGACCTATGTCGCTGGACGCCTTACGGAAAAGGCGTATGAGCTGATCCTGCCCAAGACCCTATACGGTGTCCCCCAGTTTGTGGACTACCCGGACCTGCTCAAGTATCTGGAAGAAGCCTTTGGGGACCCGGACCGTATTCAGAACTCCAGGAATAAGCTGTACCAGCTGAGACAACGCAACCAAGACTTCAGTACCTATTTCGCCGAGTTCCAGCGCCTCGCCCTGGAGGGGGAAATGCCGGATACCGCCCTCTCGCCTCTGCTGTTTCAAGGGATCTCCCGCGAGCTTCAGGATATGCTCCTACACAACCCCGCTGACTCTGATGAGTTCCGGCCCTATGCCCGACACCTTCAGTCCCTGGACAACCGTTTCCGCCAACACCAGCAACAAGTCTCCCGCCATAAGCCTGTTTCCACGCCTGCCCAGACCACCTCGAAGACATATGCTACCGCAATTAAGCCTGCTGCTGCCTCTACCCAAAGGCCACCCGCACCACCTCTCCCTGCTGGCGACCCGATGGACCTAAGCTCTCAGCGCCGGAGTAATGGCCGTAAGGAACGCCGTGAATGCTACCGTTGTGGCTCGTCGGATCACTTCGTCGCCCAGTGCCACTTGCCAGACAACCGCCCGCCCCGTGTGCAGGGCTTCCGCCCCTCTTCTCCTGCCTCTCGGTCACCTCTCCGTTCGCCAGTCCATTCTACGCCTCGCTCGCCTGCCCGCGGACGTAGCAATTCCCCTGCCCAGAGTTCGATAAACGGAGCGAGCCTGAGGTAAGTCGCCCTCAGGCTCCTCACAAGCGCACTCTGCGTATCTCTGCCGCCGCCGTCACCGGACCGACTATTGAGGAAGAACAAAACCAGCGCTCTAACATGCTGATACTGCCTGCACACCTAACCGTAGGAGGAAAGGAAATACCTGCCTACGCCCTGACTGATACTGGAGCCGAAGGAAAGGCTTTCATAGACAAGGAATGGGCTGAGGCTCACGATATTTCCTTGTTGCCCCTGAAGAAACCGTTCAACCTGGAAGTGATTGACGGGAGATCCTCTGAGGATGCCGTCACCCACTACGCCCTGGTTTCCTGCCGCATTAACGACCATTTCCAAGATACCATGATGATGTTTGCCACCCAGTTGGCCTATTATCCTGTTGTCTTGGGAATGCCCTGGCTAAAGCAACACGACCCGACTATTCGCTTTGCCTCCCACACGATTACGTTCGACAGCGAATACTGCCGCCGCCACTGCAATGTCCCTGGAAAACCTACTAAACTAAAAGCACTGCAAGACGTGCCGAAGACTGCCCGGACCTACCGCCCCCTGTCCTGCCCCGATATCCTGAGAAAGTATGAGCCATACCAAGTCACCCTGAGAGCTGCCGCTGCTTATGCCCGCAAGGAGGGCTACTGCCTGTTTACCGCGTCCTTGGAGCAGATTGATGATATACTGGAAGCCCAGCACTTGGGCCCCGCCCGCAAGGAACCTGAGCCTGCGAAAACCCTACCCAAGGAACTGGAGGAATTTGCTGATGTCTTCTCACCCAAGGAGGCTGAGAAGTTACCGCCTCACCGTCCATATGACCACCATATCCAGCTGATCGAAGGGAAGACGCCACCCTTTGGCCCATTATATTCTATGTCCCGAGACGAGCTGACAGCCCTGAGAGAATGGCGAGGACATGAAAATTCCTCTACAAGACCTGCTAGATAATAGGTATACCGGCGTTGACAGCGTGCTTTAGACCCAATGAGCAAACCTAGGGTGCCCTTTATCCTTGCTTATCATTCCGCTTACTGTGCATATTTACCAGGATAGAAAGAAACGCTTTCATTGAAACTGGAAATGTAAGACTGGGGTAAGTCCGAATATACCGCGTGTATATAAATGCAGCATACTCACGTCGGGCATAAAGGGACCTACCATCACAAAGAACCACTCGGCGTAACTGAAAGCATCTTCTCTCGCGGGTAAGTGGATTTCGAGGGGCGAGATGGAATTTCAGATGTATAATAATGATTATAAGATATGAGTTGAAAGATCCTGTGCTTATACTCGGCCTAACCGGGTTGAAAGACCGAGTCGAAGGTTATCTCGCGGTCTGCTGCTTTCTTTTTAACCGAACTGGCCGCGGAGGCCTGCTGCGCTGGTAAGGTATTTACACGTTGGCGTTTTACATCATGCAATGGGCCCTGAGACCCACCGCGGGATCCGGCTACCAGTACAAGTCCTTGAACGAGCAGGGGCGGTGTTCAGACTCGCATCGCCACCCGTCACCACGGCACGCCGTCAGAGGCAGTTACGGGGCAGTGACTAATTAAAGAGCGCACCTCCAATCAACGTCGGCAGATAAATCCAATGGTAGGGTCAACTAAACGTTCCAAAGATGGTTGACCGTGTTTGTGAGCAACTCGAATTTGCACAGCATTGGCATTACTCCTATGCATAATTTCCTATCCGTCCGAAGATTCAGGTGAATCACCCATCGGCAGCTTTGAATCAGGAGCTGTTGCCTCTGTGGAGCCGGATTCTAAGGCGGGAGGCAGCCCAGATGGACGAGGGCCGTGTGAGGGCCTAGCGGGTGTGGCTTACGAGGACTCGATCTCCACCGCTGACGGCCGCACGCATCGGGCCATTACGATTAAGCATTCAAGTCATTGCAGGAATTGCATTTTGCATTAACATTCCAATGAATTTAAAATGACCAAGGTGGCTAGTCACGAGAAGACGGAACCAGATCATGGCGGAGAGGGTGAGTCCTCGTATCGCTCAGTAGTAGGAAAGACCAGGATTAAGGCGAGGGCGGGGCGGGGCAGCAGATTTGGATCGTCAAGTGACAAGACATCTTGGGACTCGAGATAATGAGAGCTGCCAAGGAATCGGATGAGTCTGTTGAACACGTCCGGGTTCGACTCAAGCGGGAGGAAATGTTTTCTGTACGTGGTAAACATTTTTCATGCAGGCATCATCACACCGGAGCTGTCTGATCGGCTGGCGACGAGTGGCCATGTCGTCTGCGCCGGCATGCACAACAGACTCCACAACGGACCGCGACGATGAAAGAAACGAAGCTCATTCGGTCAAACCGGCAGGGGACCTGTACCTCCGGTCTGCCCCGAGAAGTCCGCTTCATGAAGCACGCCCGAATCCTCACAATTCCTGAAATTCTCTTGCATAGTCATTTATGACCACCGGGCGAAATCAATGGTCTCCTCGCCCGTCTCGCTGCCACATCGATTAGACCGTTGTTTAAAAATAGAGGAAAATTCCCACACGGAAGATCCCTTGACAGTCTTTAGCACAATCTCATCGCTTTCAAGCTTCTCCAACCTCTCTACCATACTCTGCCCTGCCGCGCAAAGGGCGGCTGCCAGTATCGCAAAATGATCTGCGGCCACTTTCAGACGGCTTCATCCAGTAATTTGAGCACCGATATAGGAGTTCGCAGCGTGATGTGGTTGCGCGAGGTAGTCCAACGGAGGCTTCTCGAATCACTCGGCTCTGATTGTAGTGTTTCTCGCTTCGTGACATGTCAGCGGCTGCCGGCTTCGCTAGTAATCTGGGCTTGGAGCGCATCAAAGCGTTTATAGTTGTTCACGGGGGCCTCCTTATCATGACCGACCCCTTCCCGGTCAGGCGCACTCAGAGCGAGATTCCCAAATTCTCCCCTGGGACCGCCAAGAACCTTCTCGGTCCCTGAATACGGATGGTCTACCAGCGCAGCAGCAACGACCCTGTAGTCTGCATCTTGCTTTTTTGTGCGGGTTTGCTCGGAGAATGACACCGATGGATCGTGATCAGGGGGGGTGGGTCCATCAAGGGCATTTATGTCCTCGCTATCGCCCTCAACCCCGCACACGCTCCCTACATCCACATCTGGTTCTGATTCTGATTGTGAAGGAACGACTATGCAATCAGATGCTTCCTGTGTGGAATAACGACCAGTGTTCAGATCGTCGCAGCGCTCGTCGATGAGCTCACTTTCCGACTCAGGCTGAACAGCAGCACCGTGAGGTTTGGTGTTACGGAACTTTGCTTGTTCTTGTCTGGAGAAACGATTGTTTTGACCGTTTCCGTCCTTTCGCGAACCCGACTGTACCCCAAATGGTTTAATTCTCGTTTTGTTCGTCGGCTTCAAGACCTGGTAGCCAGTTTTCAACGCCTCCTCGAAAGCCTTGTTGTTCTTCTCTGCAAGTCTAGCGGTACAATCCTTGACGAGAAAGCCACACGTCTGGATGGCGAGATCGTGCTTCTTCTCCAGCTTGCCATGTTGAGGGCTGTTGATGTGTTTGGCAGCGCCATGCACAGGGTTCTTGAACCCGAAGTGAATGTTGTGTTCGTCACACCTGACGATGTACCAATTGCCGGAGCCTTCCTTGTGCTCAAAGATCTTGTGCTTATGCTTGGCCTTGCCGTCTTGGTAAACATCCTCAAAAGAAATGACCTGTTGTGTTGCTCCCTCTTGGGTTGGACCTAATCGTTTCGAGGCGTGTTGGCGCTGTGTCGGTAAATGTTGCGCCGCCGAGGCGTGCTGCGCTGCTGCACCTGGATTATTGCCGCGTCGGCGTTTCGTTGCGGTGATGGCTGTGCTGGGAGGTGACTCAGGAGACTTCCTTTTCCCATCCTGACGGCGGGATGGAGTCGCCGGAGACATAAGTGAGACAGATGTTTGTCGTGGTACGTTTCTCATGGGCGTGTCAGATATCGGCTGTGGATGAGGAGGTATAGCAGAGTTCGACCGCTTAGAATTTTGGTTTCGCAGTTCCACTTCCAAGGGAAGAGGCTCAGTTGGTGCTGACGCAATAGAAATAAGTTTGTTTGGTTGCATGTTGTTTACTGTCATTGGCACCTCAGACGGAGCACCTCGTGGCATTGGCGCGTGGGGACGGGAAGTTTGTGGCGTCGTTGCTGGTCGAGTAATTCTAGGTAGAGATGGCTGAGGCGTGAGTGCACGAAGGCCTGCATCAAGAGGGAAGGTCTGGCCGGATGGGGATGCATCACAACGGTGCAGAGGCATTTGATGCAGTTCGGCTGATAATACAGAAAGCTGTTGGTCACCACTAGTGACCTGTTCATTGGCTATCAGCATGTAACGTTATATCAGACGTCCTGGCAATTCAAAGGCTTACTTACCGGCGTGCAAGGCGACGTCGGTGCCCTCTCCAAACTTGGGGAGGTGGAGGTCTGATTCGACTTGTGTCGCGAACTCTTAATAATACCATGGATCTTCTCATGCAGATCCGATTCCTCCCGTGTCATCTCGTCTTCGTACACGCGACGCAGCGAGTTTTTATTTAATTCGAGATTTACCCGCTTGGCGATGGTCGACTCGACGGACTCTTGAATCCACGTAAGGGCGTGTTGTATCGTTTTGAGATTTTGCTCGAAGGCCGAGGTGAAACTCTGCTCCTCGTCATGCTGCCGCGCCTCGATTTGCGCCCTTTTGGCCTCGTATTCTTGATTCAGGCGCCTCCACTTGAGCGTGTGCTCTCGTTGCAACCGATGAAAGCGGGAATCTTGCGAATCTTGGAGGACATGTATTTCGTCTGCGGCAGGTGCTATGGTCTGCAGAGACTCCGAGTTGTGATCCATCGTATTGGGACGAAGGTGTGAAGGTAGGAAGCCTGAGACGCATACATGTTAGAAATCAATCTAGTAGCGCGAAAGGTATGGGGCAAAATTATCGGTAATTCGATACTCTGTGTGGTATAGGCGCTTCTGACTTTTAGCTCCGCCGTCGATAATTCGATGAGACGGCGCAGTCTTCATATAATCGGGCAGGGAAAGTACAAGAATGTGGTGTTGGTAGGACGAGAAGTACAGTACGAAACGAAGATGCGTCTGTAGGAAGTTTGACGAGTAAGCGAGGTCACGTGTGAGGACAGGGGTACCAGCCCCGCATTTGCCGACAGCCTGAGGAGAACTCGAGCTTGGCGCTCTTGTCGCTGCGTAGCTTGCCATTTGTCACACGCAGCGAGGTGCTCTTTCGGCCTCCCAACAGAGGTCGCTGCAAAGTCCTTCCGGCAGTGACGGCATCTGTATCGCTTGCTTTTCTTGGGGTTCGAGCGGCCGAGGTCGATAAACTGTCGCCAAATGAAGGCAGCGTCAGCTTTGGCAGGGGCCATCTTTTTTGGCGATGCGTTCAATTGGGAGAGAATGGCAGAGTAACGCTGAGTTGTTAAGCCGGCAAAGTTTTGTACAGCTCCGTACTCGTACGGCATGACCCATAAATTACCTGATTTGGAATATAGTGGGCTCAGTCGTACGTACATAGTACATGTACGTACATTTTCTTCCTGTACGTACGTACGTACAACAAGGTTGTACAAACTGTACAACATCACTACTTGGAGAAGATCAAGTCGTTCTTGGAGAAGCTGAAGATGACGACCAAGGCTCTTGAATCGTGGTTTGCAACACTCGAAAATGTCCTCCTAGCCATGGACTTCGTGTTGGCACAATTCGAAGCAGGAAAGGAGGCAGCCATCAACGATCCGGTGTTGGCGCCAATGGACAACTTGGGCTGGGCTAAGTTGGATAAGTATTACCGCCTTACCGAAGAATCGCCTGCGTATGTTGCGGCCATTATACTTCATCCTTCGCACAAGTGGCACTATATCCAGGAGAACTGGGAAAGGCAGTGGGTCGAGCCATCAAAGAAGTTGATGGAGGTGTTATGGAACGAATACAAACCTGTGGAATCGCCGCTCCCTCTTTGCGAGGTCCCTTCGACGACCACGAATGAGTTCTTAAACTGGAGGAACAAGCACCTGCAGCCGTCACTCGCCATAGACGAATACGAGCGGTACTGCAGTTCTGAACGGGTTTTTGGCTTTACAAGCGCCCTTGTGTGGTGGCTAGAGGAGACGCAGCAGAAAAGCTACCCGAGCCTGAGCAAGATGGCCGTGGATATACTGTCAATTCCTGCAATGTCTGCGGAGCCGGAACGGCTCTTCTCTGGTGCAAAGATCACGGTTACAGATCGTCGAAATCGACTTGGGAGTGATGTGATTGAAGCATTGGAGTGCCTGAAGTCATGGTTTGGGATACGAGATTTTCAAGGTGACGAGGTTTTCGCTGAGGCAGATGAATGATGAGGTCCACGTGGAATATATTGGATGTATTGTCACACTGCCAATATATTGGGTTCTTGGCAATACAATACAATATGGGTCATGTTCATATTGGGTAATACAATATCGCCTCTTGACAATACGATATTATTGCGAGGGGGTCCATATTGCCAATATACGTATTGTTTATATTATTAGCAACACTGCGTGATGGTGTCAGGATTGATTACATTGCATATACGAGACGTAAGTACGCCAGCCACCTTATCACAGCCCGGCCCTGTCCGAACCTATCGTGCGGCTTGCAAGGTAGCGTCCCTGACAAATTATGCGGCCGGCCCTGGACATCCCTCCCAGGAGTTGAAGCAGGTGACTCTCATCACCCATACCAGGGGTGGGTGGTTACGCCAGCTGGGAGGTTGATCAGGCTTGGTGGAGGGCCAGGCTCAGCTGAACAGGCCTCTGCCGGTGCAACTTCAGATCCGAGAGGCACTGTCTGTATCCACACTGGGCCAGTGTTTTGGTGAATTCTTTTTGCCAAAGGAGTGGCGAGATTCGCAGTCCGTAGAGTGCTTTGTTTACCATTCATGTCTTGATCAATCGGAGCATCGACAAGCGCGTTGACCACGTCGTATTGGATCAGCTCGAGGTCGAATTTGGATGCAATACGTACTGACGGAAAAAGAATGCCATACAGCTTTATCGGTCTTAGGCCTTTGAGGATCAATCAGCCACGGAATCGGACGTTGGCTGCCTCAGCAAAGTTCAGCAATTAGGAAGGCGGTGTGCGAGCTACAGTGATATGCCAAGTGAAAACCTAAAGACACCGCCTTCTCTATTGAGGTTGACAAAAATAGAAGGTGGGGAAGGCTGACAACTGGAGGTGGCGATTGCAAGCCAAGAAAGCGGTGGTACTAGCGGCTGGGAGATTAGGAAGGCGGCGAGACATCACTGTATAGTAGATAAGGATGCCACGGCCTACTTATTTTCTGAGCGCCGAACCATGTCATGATCGCAGGCAGGCAGGTCCAGGCAGGTGGACGTTGAGCAATTCGTCGATGACTGCCAGAGAATCGTCGAATATGCCAGCATTGACGATAAGTGCAAGTTAGACACTCCGGATTTTAAAGATGGTATTGAGCTCAATGGTCGTGATGAGTAGTAAGTTGTCACTATATATTGGTTACGAGCGTATTCTGATACTACGATAGCGGCCACGAGCCCTTTCACTTTACACACGATCATAGTAATTGTTGCAAGACGGACCGAAAGCCATATGATCTCGTCGTCTGCGCAATCCTGTTGAGGGCGAAGCATCTTGCCCCAAACGCTGTCAAAATCTCGTACGTTTGTCAGATAGACCATTTCGGGGTTGTGCTAATGGTTAGTTAGCTCTGATGGTGCTTGGAACGACTGGGATGAAGCAGTGGCAGCGGTTAGGGCACTCTGGCCTGATATGAGAGTGCCCTGTCCTTGGAACCAGCCTGGGAAAAGTCAGACTAGTGCCGAACACGCTAATATGTCTCGCTCACAAACTCCATACAGCGGCTATACCGGTCACCAAATCACCCTGACGGTTAACGAGCAGGTACGGAATTTATATCCGGAAGTGGATGATGCTGGAATTCAAAGGATGATCAAATTCATTGAGACAGTTATGGAGGAGCTACGAAGTAAAAATCCTGAAGAGGATGGTGCCAGAATTCAAGAGATGATCAAGCAAGACTTATCTCGAGAACCAGACACTGATCCCTTGTTATGGTTGCATGTCAGGGATATTTCGGGCTTTTGTACCCTCTTGGAGGTCCTAGATGTGCTTAGGACTGTTGAATTGTATGCAATAGTGCTTATTATTCAGACTATTCTAGCTCCGTGTAAGTGGGCGAGAGGCCCCCTATATATATTCGACTTATAGGGATAAAGATATTCCCTATTAATAATACACTTGGTCTAGAATATTCCAACATCCCCCCTTAATCTAGTCCTTTAAGATAGATTAGATATAAGGGATATTCTAGTGTAAAAACCTATTAAAATAGGGTAAAAGACACTAGTTATAGTATAAGTTATAGGAAGGAAAGTATGGCTGGAAGTCAAAAAACCCTGTAGGAAAAAGACTTTCCAGTATGTAGGCAAAAAACCCAAAAATTTGGTCCACGGCTGATTTGAACTCGAACCCTTTGGCTTCGTATAGTGCATTCACATGGGATATTGTTTCGAGTTTCTATTTGTATGGGCATTTGTATGGGCATGTCATATTTGTTACAATCTACGGCGTGTCATGGGCATTTATCACATTTGAAGTCAGGCGCTTGTTTATTTATACTATAGTGTCTACGGAATCTATATTTCCTATTGAATTCCGTTGACTATATGCCTGCTTCTATGTGTGTGTATATAGTATATATGCCCGTTGACTGTATAAGCCGTATATGCCTAGTGGCCGTGTAAGCCATATATGCCCAGCGTATGCCGTGCTTTTTATAAGGGTAAAACCTATTATCGTTTATTTCTCTAGGGGAAAGCCTCCGATATTTAGGCTACTTTGGCCTTATATATAAGTGAGTCCATAGAATTTAATGCATATTGTTTTATGAGGAGGAAAAAATCTTGACCCTAGTTATCAGAGAGTAAACACCAATAGTTTTATTTTTTCAGCCAAGTAGCAGGGGCAAGTGCAAAGCTTGTGATTATGATGGGCAGGGGAAAAGAAGAATTTGGCCAGTACGCCATAGAGAAAGCTATGCGAACCTCAATGCGGCAGTTCAGCGGTGCAACTTACCCACGCAGTCTCCTGTTCTTAGGTTCGATATCTCTCTGGTTTTTGAAGTCTTGCCCGAGTCCGCAATCGATCTCTGATCCCAGAACCGGTCTCACCTTTCCCGCCTTGGCTAACTACTCATAAATGGGCAATCACATAAGGGTATCCATCCGCAGTTCTCATCCGGCTAGAAAACAGGTAACCTAGCTCAGCAGGAGACTCAGCGGCAATAATATCCCCAGACCCGTTCTTTTCGACGCAATATGATAGCGCCACAAAAACAGCGGCGCCACTTCTCCCCTGGAAACCTCGTCCATTCAACGTCCTGCAATTGTGAGCTCCTCTCGTCAACCTCCTCGAGATCCTGTGTGTATGGGCCACGGAGCAGTATTCGGTCGTAGATCTTGACTGGAAAGTCTTGGGTATAATCTTGAGCTACAAAGAGCATAAGCTTATCCGGTTTCTCATCTTCCTCCGGTTTCTCATCTTCCTTTAGGTTGTTCAACTTCGGTACCGCGATGGCGGGATAGCTTCTGCGGAGATTATAGCGAAGGAAGGTTCCCGGTAAGAAAATAATAAAGTAATCTCCCGGCATGATATGAAGTGGCCGGTCCGGATCAACCATAAGTCGAGTTACCTGGCTGTTATCTGACTTTGGCTGTATAATGCTGCTAGTGGTAAAGAGTACTGCAATTACTTTGTGAATAAACGATACAAACCAAATACAGGCGGCGACAATGGCAGTACCACTCGAATACGTTCGCACGTCTGGGATTACCACATGCCATAGCAAACCACAAAGGCATGCTACGGCAAGCAAGACATGAACTTTTGGCCCACCTGGTATCGAGGGAATACGGAGGAACGGGATAGTGGTGATCACCATCAGTGACAAGCAACCGGTTGACTATTGGCATAAATTTAGCACCCATGCGTTGTCTGATCGATTGAGTAACTTGCAATATAACCAGAAATCGATTTCTGAGGCGACCCCTGTCCCACTCCGTCTCGGAGGAGGGAAATCATATGGACTATTGCGTGTCCTGTTGCGATGCACCCAGTCCAGCGGTGGATCATATTGTTTATCGATACAGGCAATTCCAAGTACTCTGTGATGAGGTTGCGTCTACCTCCGAGCGATACAAGAACCATATTCAGCAGAGAAAGTAGGCCAGACTTTCGATTAACAGTGTCAATAGTCAGCAAGTACGGTATTATGTTAGACAGTGCATGAGAAGCCTCAGGATTTAAACGCTGAGCAAGAGAGCAAGAAAAAATGAGGATAGTACTGTGAAAGAAGAATGAATTTCGGTCTATGACTTCGATACTCTCCGGAATGAGCGTCAAGGGCTGAAGAACCTAGACATGAACAAGACATTGCGGAGAAACCGTGTACTTATCATCCTGTCGCCCGGTATCGACTGGCGATGTGGTGCAGACAACTATCTCTGCTGAACATTGAAAACAGAAGAGGTCAAGGGAATCTCAGCAGGTGGACAGGGCAAGTTCACGGACAGGTGGTAGGATATGTAGTGGTTCACCATCTACACTTCATGCCCGCAAAGAATCATTCAAAGTAATCAGAGAAGATGACATAAACTACCGGTCTTCGGGCCTTTCAGTCCATTTATATGTAGTCTATGTATTTCCTCTCGCGTATCATATTCACACCATCTGCAACCCTCCGGTGGCGTTGATACATTGACCTGTGACCCAACTCGCCGCCGGCGAGGCCAACCAAGCCACAATGTTCGGGATCTCTTCCTCGGTGGCGATCCGGTTCTCGAGTGGCGTCTGCTTCATGACAGCCTTGAGCAATTCCGCGGGCACGTGGGAGTCCAGCAAGTCGGAAGGAACGGGACCAGGCGACACAGCATTGACTGTCGTCCCGTTGATTCCCAGCTCAGCAGCTGTGCTCCTAGTCAGGCCCTCGAGCGCCGCCTTGGAGGCCGCGTAAACGCTCTCGGCGGCGCGGCCGTTGCGCGCCGCTACGGAAGAAATGTTGATAATGCGGCCTTTGGGTTGCAGGAAAGGCTGAATTGCCTTCGTCAGGAATAGTGCCGCCCTGATGTTGACGCCGAATATTTCGTCATAGTATTCGGGAGTAACATCGGCAAGGGGTCTGATCCCTCCCATCCCGGCATTGTTGACCAGAATGTCAATCTTTGGCTCGCCAGAGGTGAGGGTCTTGACCTGGTCCACGAACTTCTCCGGGCCGTTCAGTTGGCCTAAGTTGGCTTTCACGGCGTGCGCCTTCGGCTGGTGTGGAAGAGCCTGGATCCTCTTGATGACCTCTTCGACCTTCGCGGCGCTGGAGTCAGATGTGTAGCCAAGGAAAACCTAATAGCATGTCAGAATTTCCATAGGTGGAGGCGGGCCGACAGCTGAACCTACATTAGCACCATCTGATGCTAGTTTATACGCTATTGCTGCGCCTATCCCGCGGGCAGCCCCCGTAACGATTGCAGTCTTTCCCAGCAGGGGCAAGCCCGTGACGTTGGTGCTGCCGGTTCCGCTCATGGTGGAGAGTTGTCTTTGGTTGGTTCACTGGTGTTAGGGTCAAATCGATCTGCAGTAAGACTCAGCCGGGAGATATCTGTGTTGATGAGTTGTAAAAGCGCACATAAGAAATAAAACCCATCATACTTGGGTCTGGCTTAAGTAGCCCCATATAATGTGGCCCGTAACTTTAAATACGGTGGACAGATGAAAGTCGCCGCCGTATGAGTGGGTCTAGTTAAACGGATTCGGCGCGAGAGACGCTCCGAAATGTTGCCGAAAGCTTTGACATATAGTCCGGCGGACGTCAAAATGCCACTTAACTAAGACGGGGATGACAAATGCAACGGTGGAACAGGCGACACCAGTCAATGGTCAATGGAAACGACAAGCAACGACCCGCCGCTCATGAATCGAGACATCGGTGCGGGCCATCGGCGACTTGTCACTCTCAGATTCCCGGGTTACTCAAAGGATATGCTTTTCGCTGCTGTTTCTTGAATCAGATTTGAGATGCTCAACTTCCGCCAAAGCACCCAATATGATTAGTCTTTAATAAACCTACACCGTAATCAAATCCCACCGAATGAGGTCATCTACAATTTCATCCAGTCAGACAGCATAAGCACATGTCACACTTAGACTGATAGCTAAAGTCTATCTCATAAGCTAATCAGGGGTAATCATAACTTACACGGTGATGTATCTCGATGCAAAATGTTCACCGACGGAGCAACGCTGGCAAAATAAAGTTACTGTTGGGCTTGGCGGATGCCACCGCAGTACCTGAACGTCCTGGTATTTGTGTAAAGCAGCGGATTTCTAAGGGGGCAGCCCCGCTTTTTATACTTTGAGACATGCGAGACAGAGAAAAGCTGCGGGGCGTTGCGGTCGCGCGTCCGCACTGTCCGCAGATTCCTTGTGCCGGTAATAACTGGCAAGTACAATAGGTCCGTCTAGGCAGTTGATATATGATTTACCCTACAATTTACATTTACATCTTCCAACCTAACCCCAGGACAAAGGTCTTATAAACTACTATACCATACTACCTTCCTATAAGTTTGTAAGGATATAAATAGTACTAAAAGATAGAGGTTACCAAGGTAATTATTCTTATATAATTTAATTTCCTATAACGTGGTTGGACAGTCAGTGGCGCAGGATGTAACGGCCAGCAATGTCCAGCATGGAAGCTGTTGTATTGGCACTACGTACGAAGATTCTAAGCTTGAGGAGGGGAGAAGAAAGAAAAGAAACTCGCGATGTGCGACGCGTTGGAGAAGTTTAATAACCGTGGTCCGTGCCTGTGGCAGGGGCCAGCCCCCCTGCCAGCACCTTGTGGTGGTGTCAGCCCGTCTAGTGGTGACAACCGCCACACAGGACAGCAAATGGCGCACTTTTGCTAACTCCACCAACTTTCGTCAACCCCAGCACCCACCCAGTACAAAGATATCAATAAAGAGCGCTGAGTGCGAGAGGCTGTTCTCGTCAGCAGGAAGGATGATGACCCAGCAGAGGTTATCTCTTGATGCCATAATGGTTAGTATGTGCCAGGTCCTCCGGTCTTGGTACCAGTCAGGCCTGGTCACTGCCACAGATTCCTCTCTATTGCAAGGCAAGGGCGGAGGCGACAAGACACGCCCGTGGCTTGGATCGCCGTCAGAGGAGTACGATTCAGAGGGAGATGAGTGTAAAGCATGATGCAATTTATGAGGCTTCTGTACTATGTTGGTGGCTAGACGCTGTCACGGGCATATCATACATACATCAAGGCATCTGTCATTATGTGTCATAAGATTGGCAACGAAGGCAATTTGAAGGCAATATATTGCGCAATATATTGCCGCAACGCAACGCAATGTGCCCTCTCGTAGGTTCAACTAGTCCCCCGGATACCTGGCTCCGGCCGGATCCCCGGTCTGCGACGGAGTCGCCGGACCAAAGCCTCCGGGATCAGACTGACCTTTTTTTTCCTTCGTCTTTTCTCCGTCCTTCAGCCCGCGTAACGACCTCTTCATGGACCAATCTGCCCTCCCAATGACCTTGAAACGATCCCTGTATTCGGCAGAATCCATGAATGCCGAGACTAGCTCTTGCTCGGCCCTGTTAGCCTTTGTCAACGGTGAGGACTCTTCTCAACACACCAGCGACGCAGACCAAGATTTCGCGATAGCGGAACACAGTCTCTGGATGCATCTCGACATGACTAAGACTCCCACTGGGGCCC
The DNA here is from genome assembly GCA_021399435.1 of Diaporthe sp. PMI_573. NCBI lineage: Eukaryota > Fungi > Ascomycota > Sordariomycetes > Diaporthales > Diaporthaceae > Diaporthe > Diaporthe sp. PMI_573. Next base: position 36,184 of record JAJTUP010000093.1, on the reverse strand, counting down.
ACGAGAACGCGCCACGATCAATGTTTCTGGAGTGGGACGCTAGGGCCAAACAGGGTCGACGGACTGGGCTTTCTCGACAGCCTGGCCGTTGGCGCTAGACCAGGCCTTGTTTCCAGACTGGCTGTTGCAGATAGACCGCGCAATGTCGAATGACCCGGTATTGTTAACAGACCAGGCAATGTCGACCAGCTCAAGTTTGACCTTATTGAGCACACGAGCCTGTAATCAGTCGCCAGACCAGCTGACAAGGAAACGTAACGCGTCTCCTAAGGATTCTGCAAGGCCCACCAAGCGCACCAAGTTGGAACAATCGAGCTCCTATCATGAGAAGGAGCTTGGAAAAGAGGTCGACGGAAAGTGCGACAGGTATGCCGTTTTCGTACGGCTGGAGAAGGTCGTCAGGACCGCCGACAATGGTCGTGCCGAGTTTTACTGGGCGAAGCGATGTTCCTCCTGGGTTACTGTGGATCGGAATAAGGTGGATATTCGTCGGCTTTTCGAGAAGTCCAACCGCGAGTCTCTGTCGGTTGAGGTTCGAACCGATGGTATCGGTTATACTGTGAGGTTATCATGGAACGACAAGAAGCAGCACTATACAGGTAGAGCTGTCGATGGGAAGACCATTATGGTATCAGATGTGGTCATGAAGGCTATGCAAGAGAATCCTCTTCATGGCCAGTTTAAGGGGAAGCGGCGGTATGTAGCAGGGTCTGAGTAGTAAATAGCAGGCAGTATTGTGAGTTGGTCATCAGGGCATGGATTTCTGAAATGTTTTACCAATCATAAATTGATAATACCGGGTAGGTCGAAACGAGTGTCCGCTTGTTGTCATTGCATACTCACCTTTCCCGCAAGTTGACGATACCAAGTACTGACTATAATTTCAGGTGTTTTTTTTCCCACGTGATTCAAGCTTGAGCCCAAAGCTAGTCGGATTTGCGTGACCAAATCAATCAGATAGAATTGTCAGTAGTTATAATGTTCCTGCGTCAACGGGCTAAGCAGAGATGAAATTGGTAATGAAACAAGAACAGGCCGTTGGTTTGTTCTAGACCAGCCTTTAATTCATTGAAGAAGCCATCATGTGCATCCAGGCGGGCGTCAATTCTGTCGAAGCAGGCATCATTTTCGTCGAAGCGGGTATCGTATTCCCTGTTCATCAATGCAAAACGTCAGCGTGCAACTGGGCCATGCTGCGCCTCGTATGCTCGTAGCGAGTCTGTCCCGAGAAACTCCTTCAGTGGCTTCTACATCGGTTTATTGAAGTGTGCCCATTTGACCTAGACTTGCCTGCCTCTTCTACGCTTTCAGAGCCATATAATCCCCTCAACCTTATACTCTGCTTCTTTTTCCGTCGATGGCAGGAACTGGGCGTTATATTCTGTCGGCGAAATGGAGGATTCTCATCGAGTGGTGACTCATTATATTGGAATATGGTTAAGCTTTGATTTGCGCCGCCTGGCCGGCGAATCATATAGGTACCCAGACTATGAGTTGTTGAGTACTGCATGTCCGTTGTATTTCAAGCAGAAGTCTTGCTTAAACTGCAGATGAAACACAGTTACACTGTCCACATTTACACTTCCGACGTGTACTGCCCTAGTGTATCTATGCTTGCGGTTGATATAGATTATTTTCGGTGGATTAGGAGGTCGCTTCATTGACATAGAGACCGCAATACGTTCTGGAGTAGCATTATGACAGGAGGTATCGCGATAAAAATCCTGGGTGAAAAGTGAATGATAAAGCAATTTGATACTGGAGAAAAAGCCTATGGCTGTTGGCTTGGACGATTTGGTTTGAATTTGCGGAGATTATTTGGGTGGAATGAAGGTTAATCTGAAAGGTATAGGCTGGTTGGTGTAACCCTTCAGATATCTTATTTTTAAAGAGTGTTAGGGAGGTTGGGGGGGGGGAGGGGTTAATGTCTGTAAATGGAGTGGAGAAAACGATCCGTCCGGGCATGGGTCCCTGATGTGCCCTGCCTCATTTTGCCAGCCCTTGTTTTGCTGAAATCCCTCGTCTTCTACAAACAGTTTTGTCGGAGCCCAAGAAGATACAAGCGCCGTAACAGTTTGTGATAATATGTTCCGACCCGAGTTCTCTTTGTTACAATCGCTAATTAATGCGGGCTGGAAAAGATTAAAACCCATAATTCAAGAAATCATTCAATATACTTAATTATGACAGGCATTGTAAATGCATCGCTCTTCTTCTCTGGGCGGGAGAGGTTTCTTCTTGGACTCCTGTAGGGTTAAGGAAATCACCCAAGCCTCTATGTATTAACTATGTAGGTCCCGAACAGAGCCTGGTCCCACTTTAATGGGCATTTCTACCTATGGCCTATATCTAGCAGTTTCGGGTAAGCATGTGCGTAGGCTTCTGCGCAGCTCGCGCCAGCTAGTCCCATGCCCTAGTCTTGAAGATGCTCTCAATGTCTTCTTCGGTCTAGACGGCTATTTCATTTCTTTCTCGCACGAAGAAGAACTACTATTGTCGCCTGCGAAGCAGAACCGGATAGTAGCCCCAACACGTACGAGAAGAGAAGCCATAGTGTGCGCCCCCGCACAACACGAAACCTGAAACCAGATACCAGCGATTCTACTTCTGGACCTTATGTGCGAGGATCCTTTCCACTGGCCATGCCTGGTTAGCCCCGAAACTGCAATCTTCACACTGCTCTTGTAGCAAGTGCAGTCTGCTTCTGTTTGTCCCCAATGTTTGGCGCGAATTGCCATTTCGAAATTTGTGAATGGGATTTTGGGTAAGCTTAAGTTTGTGTCTGGGTCCGTTTCTCATCTTGTGCTGTTGTGGGTCATTTCGGCAGAAGTTGTTCGACGCCGCAGACGTATTGCTGAGAAATTTCTCCTATCGTTTCCTCTGCCTGGCTAATGCTCGTGCATGAAGGCGGTAGAAATAGCGTGAGGCTTGCTCTAGATAGTCGCCGACGACATGGGCTACTTTGGGAATTGTCTTACTCTCCATGTTTATTGTCTGTCATTTAGCAGTGGAGACTTTCACGTCTGAGGGTAACATTCAAAAAGTTGCCAGAGCATTCAACGCCCTCACTACGCTAGCCACCTTTCTGTAGCTCAAATGGCCATAATAAAGATGTTTTCGCTCTCAAAAAACATTTGAAGGTCGCAGGAACTAAAGACTCCTAAAGAATAATTATAAGCTAATTTGACCGCTTGTGCCTCTATTTCTGTTATGATCCGACTGTGATAGCTCCAGCCGCTGGCTCGTCTTCACCTTCGGAACGATAGAGGACCTCGATGATGGTCTCGTCACGCGGAAACTTAGTTTTAGAGACAAGGATAGACCGGAAGTCAGTTGCAAGGCTGTCCTGGTGCGCGCGCTAATTCCGCCGACTGGAGCAGTAGCTGCACGAGCCGGAAACGCTTCCTGCCAGCGGCTTCAGGGCTGGTCTGGATGTCGTACCGATGCAGAATCATGTTTGATGGAGGCAGTTACTCGACGTACTTTGCCATGAGTTCAACCTTGGTACCCTTGGTACCATATCCTGGACGGCTGGGGAAGCCTTCGGTTAGCTTCAGACTACCGAGATCGAGCGTATTCGTTGTCGCTGGATGCAACGCGTCTTCGACTTTCGCGATAGCAAGAACAGCCTTCCAGTAGGATATGGAAGGGAAAGGCTAAAAGGGCCGCTCGGAAGCCCCCCGATTTCAAGGATGACATCTTCAGAGGCTGGCAAACCATCCCGGCGATGCATAACCTACATAACATTGCGGTCTGGCTTCGAAATTCATCTATCCACAGTGATCTATGGGAGGATCGAGTAGGCTTGCGGCTTGGGGTCGACACCCGATGGAACTCTTGGTATAAGCTGATCGATAGTCTTATCAGAAGGCAATCACAGATCAAGCAATTGTCAACGATAATATTTGTGTACCTGAGCTGCTTGTATTGCCCATATTAGGGCTAGGGTAGGGGACTCATTACGCAGTCCGTCAATTCAGGCAGGTGAATCTCTGGATCCCCGCCCGCTCACGGAAAGGGGTCTGATCGCTGCTGTGGTGTACACAACACTGGGGTAGCATAGGCGTCGTCCAGTGTGTACTGTACACATGTATGTACTCTTGCTGGGGACCTTTATCGCCGGCAGGGAAGTGAGGGTGGATTGGGGATGATCAAGCGGGGTTGGCAGAAGACGAGGCTGTCTCCAGTCTCGTCCTGTCTCGTCTCGTCTCGTCTCGTCTTGTCTCCGGTGCGGCCGTTTCCTATCGCACGGGCGCGCAGAGAAACCGGCAAGCCACGATCAAGCTTACGGACAACAGGACAATGTCACACATTAACGGCCACAAGTCCGTCCACCATGGCACGATGCTTCGCATTTGCCACAGTTCCGGGCTTTCCGAAATATTCCTGTAAATGCCTCGCTCCGTTGAGGATTCTGTCACGTATCTACAACAACATCTTCATCAACCGAGAGCGTGTCTAGACAATCTTCAGCGTCACCCACGTGTCACTTGTTCACATTGTAAAAAATCAACTGCTCGGCCTGTGCCAGTTGGGCTGAAGTGGCAGTGCGAAACCGGGAGACACGGATCGCGTGGGCTTACGAGAGGCAGAAGAAGTGCGAAAAAAGGTTCTTGGAGAAAGACGAGGTCAGGCGTGGAAGCTCATTCCATGATCTGGTTTGTTTTCCGGTGTCATCGTATACGGTAGGTAGGTTCGAAAGGCACCATCCAAGGCCGCCCGTACCGTATCTCGTCGCAATTCAGATATCAAATGGTTACACAATCCGCGGTGCACTGAGCCTAATTACGATTAGTCTATTTATGTTTGACCGTTAGCAACGCCACCTTAGGCACCTAAAGAAGAACTTGGTCGCCAAGTTTTTCTCTTCCGCGTCACTACTACCCCACCTCTCACCCTTCAATGCTCTGAACTCCGCTATTGGTACTCAGTTTCCGTGGCGGCCGACAATTAATTAATAAAAGTTACTCTTTAACACAATGCCGGACTGGTAAGGCCCTGGTGTTCTTTCAATATGATCGATACATCTAACAGTATTATCGATCATTAGCAAACATACCCAATCAGATTGTCCAGTGAAACACATATGCGGGCACTGTGATTTCGGGGGTGAATACAAATCTTCCTCTGGAAGTAACAGCAGCTCTCCTTGTGTCCAATGCCAGAAGAATGGAATGTGGTACCTATGCGGGATGACAGGTTTTTGGAAAAAAGGCTGAGATTGGATGTTGAAAACTCGGGTAAGATAAATGCGGAATAAAGGTGGAGTGGGCAAAGTATAGATATTATTACCCACCTTCTTAGCCCAAAAGAAGAAGCAAAACAACGATGTATTGGCCTTTGGTACTCCGCGGTGTCTGATCGCGATCATTTGTACTGTCTCACCTCTGGCAGTCGAAGTGGTTCGCGGACCAAGAAGCTAATTATATGATCAATGGGCTCATTGGGCTTGTGGTCGGTCACGATCTAATTTGCCCCTCTAGATATCCGGCGATGCCTTTGAACACGTCCTCGCTTCTCATGTCCCGTTTTCCGGCACGCGCTAAGCCGTGTGCCATGCGTACTATGTTTTTTATTTCCCGCCCGTTGACCTCTGACTCTGCGACCTTCTTCAGAAATCTTTCCGTTGCCCATTGAGGCAAGCGGTCATTACAAGCTCTTACAATCAGGTTGCGCCATAGCTGCTTTCTAGAATCAGATGTTAGATGAGGGTAGGAGATTGTGAGATGGATGCGGGACTTGAATGCGCTGTCGATGACCTCGAAGCGGTTGGTTGTCAAAAATAGAATTCCTTCAAAATATTCCATCACAAGCAGCAGGCCTATGGTACATCAGTATTTTGTTTCAGGAGTGGTGGAGTGTGCGGCTTACACGTGACAATACCGTTACGTTCAAGTCCTGGCAATAGGCCTTGTAACTAGGCGAGGTGCCCAGCTCGATAGATGAATCCTACGTGTGCCTTGTCTAGGCCCTCGTCTTGCCAGAAGCAAGGCCGCCCAACGTGGCATCGTGGACAGTTTGAAGGAAAAAAATGAAGCTTAAAGGACAGGAAGGGAGGGTGCAACAGCAGCCGAAATCACAATCATCCCTTGAAGGGCCGGTATGACAACAAATTTGCCACGCACCTGCCAAGCCGCTTATACAGCCAAATCTCATAATTTGACTGGCTGGATTCAGCTCCTGTTAGCACTATCAGAAACATGTTCGACATTCATACAAATCAACCCTTAGGATGACTCAAAAACTTAGTCGTGCAGTCCCAGCCCTGAGGAGATATTCTCTGAGTGGGCCGAGTCAATGCAGAGCTTCGCGTCTGTGCGTTAGAGATGGGTATGAAAGTGGGTTTCAGAATTTAAAAATGTGAAATAAATATTCTGTACTTCCGCCAAGCGCCATCACTCCATATAAATCAATTCCCAAAGCACAGTAAATGATTAAAAAATTTGCCAACTAAGGTTAAGCCGTGGAGAGACGAAAATGAATAATGTATGGTTAAGCCTCTGTGGCATGCAGTCACCCGTTCTTTACCGAAACCCAGATGCGGCACCGCCAGCTCGATTTGTCATCAGCATCGGCAACGCTCTGCCTGCAGCCAGCCCCCAAGTTGCCTTGCCCGCCCGCACGATAACAATTACGAAAAGTAACCCGTATAATATCGTTGCACCATCGCCGGCTGCTAAGTATGGACACCCAGCATCTCCATATCATGAGCTTGCCTTATCGCGGAACATCCCCAAATCTCCGACCCAAGAACAAGTTGCCGACTTCTGTGTTGATCTTTTCTGGAAGGTCCACGCGCCGTTCAGCGATATAGTTGTCATTTCCGCTGCGGAGATTGGTCCCATGAGAAACTCGCGAAGATACAGACAGTCAAAGTCCTGAGCCGAAGGCTATGTCCTGTAATGAGGTGCGGGGTATGGTTACGAGTCATTATGTGAGCCGTAGCAAAGACGGCAAGCCAGGCTACACACTAAAGAAAATACTTATCCCGTATTTCTGGGGAGAGAAGGACATCAAGGATCTCAACATTTACCCGCTCAGCTATCACGCCAACGAGGAAGAGCTTCGCCGGGAGCTGATCGAACGCGGACGCAAATATGCCAGACTGACAAAGGACCCATACTCCCACAAGATGTTTACCGGCAGGACCTTCTTCATCAATGCACAGAACGAGGCCGTGGTTTGGTTTGCCGATTTCTGCATCATGGTGGACCCGGATTCATTCGTCAAACGCCCGGCGGGCAAGCATCGCGTCCCGAACGTGATGTGCTTCCAGCACGATATGACGTGGGACAACCTCGGCGACAACAATTTGCTGATTTGCAGTGCGACGACGTATGCTTACATTCTGTACCTGCGCCACTTTGGTATGTTTTCTTTCCCTTTAATAGCTAGGGTATGTCTTTAGTGCTCAATTGATCGATTCCACAAAGTATTTAATCGATATCACGAAGCGTTGATGGTGGGTGGGTGGTTGAATGTTGGTGGGTTGAGAAGGTTTTGGGATCCCACTAATGAGGTTTTGAGACCAGCCACGCAGATTTCGAGGACTCATTGAGACTGAAACACTACCCGCAGGCCTACACACAATGTACTTATTCAGTCTGTACAGTACAGTACCTTTAAGCTGCTACTTAAATAAGAATTCCTAAGGAATGCAGAAGGGGCTGAGGTACTTTGCTTGAATTAAGCTAAATAACTTTTGTGACATAAATACATTATATGTGCGAATCCTTGACAGCTATCTGTTATGAGACGGTGATTGGAGGCTTATGTAATTAGGGCTCTAGGCAGGAATGGGGGCCCAGACTTCCTAACAAATTTTTCGATTCGGTCCTTTCAGCAATGCTAGCCTGGCCCTGAGAGATGATAGCTTGGATAACGCTTTCGAGCTGTTTCGAGATGTGTCCGGTGCCGGCCTCGTGTTGTCTTTGGACTTGCTGTACGTTGACGTTGCTTTATATTGAGAATAGGTGGAAGCTTACAAATCACTTTTAGATATGATGGACTTACTTCGAGCTTCCTTCTTCCTTATTTCCATTTCTCTTCTCTCTGTCCAAACGTACTGCGGGTTGTGATTAGCAGATGCTTGTGCCTGACAGATTGGTCCAGTTTTCCATAATCACAAGTCGAGACTTAGATGGTAGACAGGCGCACGGACCCTGCGTCAGCAGTTCTGTGGTCCCTGAATTTGGTTTCCGCAGACCCCGCTTTTATGGAAGTGCAGAACAGAATTATGAACTCCTTCTCTTCGGAATCCCAAAGTGAACATATACGGCACTTCCAAATCAAAGACCGTTGTACGCCCCGATAACGGTAATATTCAGGTGCGGTCCCGTGATCAGTCCATGGGCTAGAGCCAACATTGCCCCAAATAAAAAAAAATTAAGTTTCATTGCAATGGTTATTACGAGCAAAGCTGTGAACCTAGGAGCAATGTTTGTCATGGTTGAATTGGGACCTGTTCATATACCAAAGGATCACTATACTGTACTGTACAGTACAGTATAGATTTTGAAAACGGAGATTCGCACAACCATTAATGGAGGGCACACAACTTTTCATGACTAAGCAGGCTGTAGCCAATCAGAGCCTCCCATTTGACGTCGATTTACTAGCTATCGTGGTGCGTTTTGCAGCCTCTACCAGGCGCCCTGCGGCATATCCTCTACCCACGAACTTTGAGACACCCACCCACCATCAACACAACGCGATATCGATTAATTGACCATCAGAATCGATCAATTAAGTATCGAAAACATACTCTAGCTGGTCAAATACCAACCATACGGCGTTGCAGCGATGTCTTTGTTCCCTGACTACGCGACACTTGAGCCGCAGTGGCGCGTCGACTGTGACAGCTGGAACGCCAGTATCACCGCCATAAACCGCCGTCTTCCAGCACTTTCTAGTCCTCCTCTCTATCTGAAACTCTTCAATGATGGACACGATACCTTTAAGGACCTCAAGGCCGAGTTAGACGCGTTTACGAAGTCTGCTGGGTGGCTAACGCAGGTCCGAAGCTCGAAGCCTAATCACGTTACGTTGACATGTAGTCGCTGTGCCCAGCGCCTATTGACTGCTACGAAAAACAACGCCACGACGATTAAATCGGGCTGTAGATGGCAAGTAATTGCTTATGCGACTAAGCAGACGTTAGGCAAGTGGAAGCTTCTTATCCAGGAGCATCGACATATTCTTCACGGTCCGCAGGAGGTCCCCGAAGCCCAACGTGGCTGGCTGAGACTTACACCCGAACATCACGACTTTTTAGCGCGGACTGTACGTGACCTAGCCCTCGCGAGGCCAAAAAGACTAGAGGCTGCGTTTCGACGAGAATACCCAACTATAGGGCTGGGGCCGAACACTATGAAGGACTGGCTGGCAGGCTGGCGGAAGGAAAAGCAGGGTATCTATACACCTACTCAAGCAGCGTTGGCCTGGCTTGAGAAGGAAGAGTGCTGGTATCGCTATACACAAGACGAGGAGGGCAACATCACGTGCATCTTCTGGTGCGAGAAGCAGCAGATCGCGTGGCTCCGCGAGCGGCGATTCTCACGATGCCTCTCGCTCGATTGTACGTACTCGACTAATAACAAGAAGATGCCGTACTTCCAAGGCACGGCGCTGAGCCACACGAAGAAGATCCTCCCGCTATTCCAAGCCGTCGTCGACAACGAGAGGGAAAGCGGCTTCCGGTGGCTTCTCGAGCAACTCCGCCAGCTGCTGCGCCAGTGTGAAGCCGACGATCCGACCCTCTTTGTCACAGACTACGACAACGCCCTAATTAACGCCCTCAAGTCTGAATTCCCTCACGCACGCCACCAGCTATGTGTATTCCACATGAATATGAACGTTGTGCTACACATTAAGAAGAAGTGGCGGAAGCCGGTGGGATCGACGGCGGCAGAAGCAGAGGAGGAGGAAGCCGACGAAGCTGATGATGCCACGGGGGAGGACCCCGACGAAGCGAGGCTGAATGCGCCGGCGAGAAACAAGGCGACGATACCCACGAGGATTCAAGGGAGGGAAGTTTATTCAGACACAGATCCCGATCTGGTCCTGGCTCCAAGCAACTTTTGGAAGATCACCTTTAAGCCACGCCTTGTGACCCTATTGAAAGATGAGGATAAATGGCCTAGGGATAAGTATGCTTGTAAAGAGACAAACATCGATATTTCTATCAAGCAAAGCTGTCAGCGCGGTTTAAAGAAGTGTTTCAAGGGATTAGAGATTGACTGAAATATATTGGATAGCCATATAGAAGGCCTCAAGGTCCTATTTAGTAAAAAGAGGAGGATAACTTTTGGTATAGAGTTTATTTTTAAGGAAGTCACTGGTGACTCCTCTTCGGCTAAGGGAAAGAAGAAGGGGCAGAGCGCTACCAAGGCGCAAAAGCTTCAGAGAGCCGCTGATGCAGGTCTCTAGACCCATATCTACAAGCACCATCGGTGTAGAGGCAAATACTGCAAGTAGGGACCTCACTATAAGGCTAAAGTAGCCTAAATATTGGAGGTTTTCCCCTAGAGAAATAAACGATAATAGGTTTTACCCTTATAAAGGCACAGTATATACTGGGCATATACGGCTTATACAGTCAACGGGCACATATACACACATAACCACTTTTTCTCCAGTGCATGAGACTATCGCCAAAGGATTCACGACCTATGCGATGCAGCCGACTTAACGCACCAGCCCTTCCGCAGTACCATACAGTTGCCAGCTCTAGTGACTCGACCATCATTACCGATACACGACAGCGCTTTGTAACTAACACTGCAATACTTCTTTGCCACAGATTCCACTGTATGAATTCCCCCTTCCAGTCAAGTATTCGTACCTATTACTTTTTTTTCAGATTTATACCCGCCATCGCGCCCGTTTTCAGTACTCTCATCCAGCTCTGATGATGCCTGTACACTATGATGAGATATAGGTTGGCGCGCCAAGCTCATGAGCTCCTGGACTTCGGACCTCACTTCATTCGATGTAGATTCCCTCCTTGCGTATTGTTATTAGGGAATGCCAAGCTGTGGATAGACCGTTTGCATGTACACTCTTGTATCGAGGTCAAGATCCCTCTCTCAATTTTTTTTTTTTTTAATTTTTGGAGAATCATACAGTAGACTGTCAGCCTAGCTTCTTATGCGCTTACCACCGGCAGTTGCTCCCTTGACGTGGCGAGACCTGATCGTAGAGGTTGGCGGGGGTGGTAAATACGACGGCGAGTAAATTTAGTTATGGTCAAGCAATGCTACCTACATATGGGAGTCTAAGGAGATTCTAAGCCTGCTTTAGTATTTCCTCATGCCTTTCCCGCAAGACCTTGAGCGGAATCTTCATGTCTTCTCTCAGCTGAGATAACATCGGTCCGTCCTCCTCTTCGCCCTGCTCTTCATCGTCATCACTCCGCTCACTATCGTCATCGTCGTTGACGCTACTGGCGGCGTCTTCAGCTGTATCCTCCATCATGGTGTCGTTTTCGTCGACCGGCATCGTAAAATCCTCGTCTTTCTGGTCGTAAAAGAACTCGTGCGGGCCCTCAAAGCGGATGTCAAACTCGTCATCTTTGGGAGACACCATCTCTATATATACGTTTGCAAACCCCGCCGCGTACTGCTTCTTGTTGATGCCAATGTCTTTCAGATTGTACCCTTCAGGCAAGAAATATGTCACAGGTGTTAAGATGAAACTATAGCCGCTGTCATGGTTGCCCTTGTCAAAGTCGAATTGTTGCTGTTGCACAGAGCGGATATGATTTCTGTAGGGCCAAGTTTGCCAAAATGGGTCGGTCAGTTTGCAGTGCTTCTCCTCCTTCCTTATGCCTTTCTTTCCGTCTTGGCGGAGTATCCGTATGTGTATGGAGCTAATTGCGGCGGAGCACCACAGGTGAAAGAGCGTGTCGCGGACGGCCGTATCCAAGGCCGGGTTCCTTGACAGGTACTCGGGCGTCGGGTGGAGCTGAATGTTCATGTCCCGATCGAAGAAGAAGCCCTCCATCTTCTCGGCCCCCCTGGATCCAGGAAGCAGCTCTCTTATGGAGCCGTTGCCACATAATTCGTGTAGCTTCTTGTAGACAGACCACCATTTTTTTTTCTTGCGCCTGCCGTCATCATGTTTGCCCCATCCATCATCATGCGGCATCCTAAGACCGAAATCTGACTCGAAACGCGAGAATTCAGATCCGATCTCCCACAACTTGTGCAGCGAAACCTGGCCTACAGTTTCTGCAGTGAATAAGACTGTGGCAGAATGTGCCGGGGGGTTCCTACGCGACTCAGGCACCACCTCCTGCTCTGCCCCCAAAAAAGTGAGTATGTAGTCGTCCAGCTGCGGTATGCAAATGCGGTGCATAGTACGCGCGTAGTACAAAGACCCCCAGACAATGTTGTACTCTCGCGACACCTGCGTAAGCATCCAGGGGACCACAACTTTCTTTTTTTGCTCCGCCATGATTTGTACCGGCTCTGGCAAAGCCTGCAACACTGCGAGGCCTTCTCGGGCTGGTATACAAATAGAATTTGACGTTTCTTGTCTCGAACGAGATGGTCGTATATGCACATGACGATGCATTCTGGCAAGACAGCGCAGATGTTGGCAGTCGCCGCCGGAGAAGTCCACGGAAGCATTCATCAACGGCACCTGCTTTCGCGGCTCCAGGCCTCGACGGAGCGGTGTATTCCGGCAACGACCATGACTTGGAGGATGACCACAAAACCCCTCGTGCAGTGCGCACTCGTGCCCACAATCCTCTCCAGCCCGGGAAGCAGCATACATCTGGCTACACATTAGGGCTGCAGAAAGGCATGCAGTCGGCCCACAGGCTGTTATCACAATTACCTCGAACGCTAGCTCGGGGTTCAAGAACTCACGAATCAAGTGCAAGCACTGCGGCAACGAGATAACCAAGGGCACTACTTGTCAAAAGAAGCACTTACTTCGCCATTGCCCCAATTACAGAAGGCAGCAACAGTCTCAGCAGTCTCAACTTACTCAGCACTTTCCTATAGTAGACAAGACCTTTAAGCAGATGCTTGATAAGCTTGCTGCTAGAGCAATTTTTGCTAATAGCCGTCCATTTAACCTCTTCGAGTCTAAACAAATGCGGATTCTGTTAAGTAAGCTGAATACTGCCTGGCAACTACCGTCTCGTCGCCAAGTGCAGTGGCTGCTAGCCCCGACTTATTCTAAGTACCACAACCAAGTCTAAGATATCCTCGACCAGACAGAATATATCAACGTAATCCTAGAGGAAGGTCCCAAGACAAATAGCCAATCATCTCATTAGGCGATTATAGTAGACTAAGGAGATCGTCCACAGCGCGCTTGTCCCAAGAAATCGTGTGTCTACAATTTCGGCTTGAATGCATGCGGCTCTTCTGTGCAGACTAGTTAGATTGGTGCCGGTCAGGACATATGCCCGGTCAGTTTTTTTACATACAAAAAACGTCCGTGCCAACCCTACCTACTTCTTCAAACTAAGCCTAATTGGGACGTAAATTTCAGTATCGATTAAGATTTATATAATACAGTAAAGCTACAGTAGTTATGTTTTAAATATTAATGTCAGATTATCACCCTTTTAGGTATATGGGACGTGTAATTATGGTCCAATTGATGGGGTGGTCACTGTGTGTATTGTTGTCAGATGTGACGGGTGCTTTGGGTTAGGTGCCTGAGGCATCAATGGTTGAATCATGACAAAACTGTCACGGCCAGCACGAGATGCAGCATGGGAGCTGGGTCTATTGGCGCTGTCAACGAATATTCTAAGCTGAGGAGAGGAAAAGAAAGGGGAGAGCGAAGCTCTGGCGGTCCCTGGCTCGCGAAGTCTTGACGCGACTGTGGGGCTAAGGGTTAGGGTCCTTGTGACGGCCAGAGGGCTTGCCTACCGTGGCTGCCGTCACAAAAACCAGCCCCCTTACGGGTGGGGTCCCACCAAAAGAACCAAGACAAGACATCATCACAATACACACAGTGATCACCCCATCAATTGGACCATAATTACACGTCCCATATACCTAAAAGGGTGATAATCTGACAATACTGACAAAACCAGCCCCCAACGGGAGGGGTCGCGCTAGAGAACCTAGACAAGACATGATCACAATTGTCAGATTATCACCCTTTTAGGTATATGGGACGTGTAATTATGGTCCAATTGATGGGGTGGTCACTGTGTGTATTGTGATGATGTCTTGTCTTGGTTCTTTTGGTGGGACCCCACCCGTAAGGGGGCTGGTTTTGTCATGATTCAACCATTGATGCCTCAGGCACCTAACCCAAAGCACCCGTCACATCTGACACACCCCCTCAGACTCGCAGGTACTGGGAGTCTGCGTTTTACTCCCCTTCAACTGCTTTTAGTCTGTTATTTATGGGGTCTTCCCGTAGGGTTGTCTCTCCATGTCTTGTTTTCACATCTTTTAGGCCCAACTGGTGGAGGAATCCTTTCCACTTTCCAGCCGGTAATGCCTTTGTCAACCCATCTGCCATCATTTCTGCTGAAGGTGTGTATTCCACCTGGATTGTTCCTCGTTGAGTTTCCTGCCGCAGCCAGTGATTGTGTATGTCCACATGTCGTAATTTGGTCTTGAGTGTTGTGACTTCTGAGTTGACCAGTTTGATTGTTTGTGTGTTGTCACATTCGATCTTGATTCGCTTGTTGTCCAGGTCCACTGAAAGTTCTGTGAGGAGCCGGCTCACAAATAGTGTTTCTTTTGCTGCTTGAGCAAGAGCTAGAAGCTCTGCCTCCGTTGTTGATGTAGTGACCGTGTCTTGCTTGTTTGCTCTCCATCCAATCAGGCCTCCAAACAGTTTCATTGCGAATGCCTGGGAACTTTTCCGATCGAGTGTGTTGTCTGCGAATGAAGCATCGCTTGCGACAACCAACTCTTCGGTGTCCTTGAAGCAAAGAGCAAGGTGTTTGGTGCGTTCGAGGTAGAGTAGCACGCGGTCGGCAGCATCTTGGTGTTTTCGGCTCGGATTTGTCAGGAATCTTGCAAGCCTTGACGTGGCAAATGCAATATCTGGTCGTGTGGAAATGGCGGCGAATAGAAGTGATCCGATCTTTCGTTGGTAGGTCTGGACTTCAGCTTCTGTGGCGGCGTCGATTCGAGGCATCAGCTCTTCGGCTGTCATGGGGACTGTGTGGGAGAGTTTTTTCTTGTTAGCCAGTTTGGCAATCTTCTCAATGTATGCGGTCTGAGCCAGCCAGATCCGTCTGTTTGGACGATCTCTGAGGATCTCCATGCCCAGGAACCATTGAATCGGGTCCCCTCCACTGATTTTATACTTCTCTTGGAGCTGGTGGGCCAGTTCATCGACTTGATCTTGTCGGTTCTTTCTATACGCAACGATAATATCGTCTACGTAGAAGAAGACCAGGATGCCGTTCTTGGTGTAGCAGCAGGGTTCATGTGGGACTTGTTTGTATCCACATTGGGCAAGTGTCTTTGTGAATTCCTTTTGCCAGAGCAGTGGTGAAATCCGCAGCCCATAGAGTGCTTTGTTCAGCATCAAGATTGTGCCCTTCTTCTCGTATCCTCGAGGCATTCTCATGAAGATATCTTGATCGATAGGAGCGTGCACGAACGCATTGACAACGTCGTATTGGATCAGCTCGAGATCAAATTTGTTGGCAATGGCGGTCAGTGTTCGGAATGACCGTCCCGCGAGAGTTGCTGCGTAGGTTTCTTGTGTTTGCCCTCGCGCTTGTTGATCTCCGCGGACCACGAGTCTTGCTTTGCATTTCTGAAGAACGCCATGCTTGTTGAATTTGTAGACATACACCCACATGCAGTCCAGGATTTGTTTTCCTGCTGCGCGGCGGTCTTTCTTGAGGATTTCGGTCCATGACTTCATTTCAATGTGACTCTGCAAATGGTCAGCTTCTGCTTGTCTGAATATTGGTCCAAGTGGATGATTATCCAGGTCATTGTGCCATCTTGGCGGTTTGGGGAGGTTGTTTCTTTTCAACTTCACCCCCTGACGCAAGCGTCTTTCAATTTGTGCCTTCGTCAGGTATTTTCCCTCTGACTTGGCCATCCGGGCGGATTTTGTGCCAGCGATGAATGCGGCCTGCCACGGGCTTGTCTTTTGATTTGCTTCAGTAGACGGCATTTCTTCGTCAGACTGGGTTTGAATTGTGTGTGCGAGCAGGGCTGATGGCGGCGATCGAGGAGGAGTAGGTAGCAGGGTGAATTTGGCTTCTGTGTAGGGGCCGTTTTCTCGGTCCGCCTCGGAGCGATCATCCTCTGCAGTCTCTACGTCTGCCTCCTGGATGCTATCGGCAACAGGTCCTTGAGTTTCTTCGGAGGTTTCTTCCGGGGAGCTTTCTTCAATTAGATCTTCTCCTTCCGGTTCCGATATTGTGTCATTGTCTGGGAGGGCGTATTTTCTTGTCCACTCCGCGAGACGATTGATGTCTGTGGTGAGAAGCTCATCTTTGAAGCCTTCCCAATTCCCATCAAACACTTCGTGCTCATTAAAGATCACGTCTCTTGTATTGACAATCTTTCCGGTAGAGGGAATCCATATCCTGTAGATGTTCGATGATCGGTATCCAACAAGGTAACCAATCCATGCACGTGGCTCGAGACGTTGACGTCTTCTTTTCTTGAGCTGTGCGTCTGAGGTCATCGCGTAGGCCTTGCAGCCAAATACGCGAAGATGAGTTTGATCTGGTCTTGGATCTGGTCGTGGGATACCCAAGCGTTTGGCAATCGCTGAGTGAAATTGGTAGTAGGGTGCCTTCCAGTCCAGTCCGTAATTTGGTGTTCGGTTGTTGAGATAGACGGTTGTTCGTCCAATTTCGGGCCAAAGAGAGTGTGGGAGTTTTGAGCTTGTTCGCATTGCACGCATTTTCTCCTTGATCACACCCCCTGAGCGCTCGGCTCCTCCGTTTTGTGCTTGTGTGTTGGGTGCTGAGGGCTCGATCTTGATATGTTTTGACTCGAGAAATTCTCTGACGGCTCGTCTTCGGCTGAACAGTTCTCCATCACATTCAATCACCTTGACCTTGGTGTTGTTTTGAATTTCCATCATCCCCAGGAATGATTTCATAACCGTGAGGAGGGTTTCGCTATCGCGACTTTCAAGATAGTAATCCCAGATGAGTCCTGACACTCTGCATGTGAGTAGCAGTTGTGATGTGTAGTTGTTGACTCCTGGTTCGTAGTCGTGAAAATCAAGTGCTATCCTTTCGCCTTCTCGTTCGAGGATCTCCCTCGGTGCTCGACGGATTTGCCTCGTGATCTTGGCTAAGGCACAAGCTTCACATTCGACTGTTGTTGGTCCCCGAATGCGCACCCCCTGAGATGAGGCAACTAGGTGCTCAAGCGCGCTCGGGCCTGGGTGACCAAGACGGCCGTGCCAGAGGATGGCTTCGCCTGTGAGTGGTCTCCTTTTGGTGTAGGTAGTGTGTTTCTTCCTCCATGTGTTGAAGGCGCTTTGCACTTCGTGTGGTTGGTAGTCGATGACGTATTGGCCGTGGATGTCCCTGAGTTTGCACAGAGTTGACCTGTCACGTCGTTTCAAAGTTGTTGGATCGTGTTCGTTGTCCCAAAAGATACCCTTCCTTCGAAGTTGCCTCAGAGAGACGAGTGTTGTCAGGAGTCGTGGGCAGAGCGCAACGTTTTCGAGGTGTAGGACGGTCGGTCCAGTGCGGACCGGCATTGTGCCGTATGCGAGTACTGGTAGTTGTCTGTCTCCAGCCCACAGGTAGCCATCGTGTGTGGCTGGTTTCGTATCAAACAGTCCCTCGCTGTTGTTTGTGATCGAGATCGTACTCGCTGGGTCAAGTATCACCGAGTGTCGAAGAGGGTATTCTTCTGCGTTTATGGCAAAAGCTCCCCTAGCCTCTATACTCGTGACACAATATCCTGGGAGTCAATCTTCGACTTCCTCGACGACTTCTTCTTTCGTCGGTTTAGGTGTCCTTGACTTGGACTTCGATCTCGGACCTGTGCTTGTAAATCAGCATTGTTTGCAAGGGCTTCCTGCACCTTTTCTTCAGTCACTCGACTCTTCCGGAAGCCACTCCAGGCTTTCTCCGGGAACACGTAGTAACAGTTTGCAAGGGCGTGGGGCCGATCGCATGCCGCGCACATATCAGTCGAGCCTTCAGCTCTAGACCGGCTGCGCATTTGGCCCGCGTTGCTTCCACGTGATTCTTTCAAGCCCTTTCTGCGTGGTTTCTTCTCATCAACAGATTGAGCGTCCTCATCACTGTCATGACCCTTCAGGCCATCATAGGTAGTTACCCATGCCCCTTTTGACGCTCTAGCAGTTTTGTTCTGCGAGCTTAAGGCTTGCAACTCCTTACGGATAAGGTTCCCAACGCTTCTGAAGGTAATGCTCCCATCTGCAATTTCCTGTTCTCGTGTCTGCCGAAATGTGGTTGCCCATATTGGCATAATGCCTTGTAAGGCTTGCAATAGGTCCGGGACCCATGCAATGGTTTGTTTCGTTTCCGCAACCCCTTGTTGGGTAGCTTTCGCCATTGCGGTTTCCCATTTGTCAACCCACATCAAGGCATCCCTCGGATTCCTCGGCGGTTTCAGGGAGTTCTTTTAGGCAGTTCTTGTCTCTAGCAATTCATCTGCCCTCGACTGTCCGCATCTCTTCTGCAGGTTGTTATGCCATTTCCATAGCGGTTCTCCTGCATTACAGCATGTTGACTTATATGGAGGTGCGACTGTCTGCATGATCCACTTTCTGAGTTTCTGGACCGAGCTTTGTTCTTCCTTGTAGTCCGGCTCGAGTTGCTTGTACCCCTGGAGGTCGAGATTATAGGTCTTCAGGCCGGCATCAGTGAGATCGGATAGCAACTATTGGCCGTTCCTCTTCTCCTGGATGACCTCGGCTTCGTCGATTTCGTCGTCAGATCCTCCGATTGTCTGGGAGGTTGCGCCTCGTGCGGCTGCGACGGTCTTCGTATACTTCCGCAGTCGGATGTCGGGTTTCTGTGGTCTCGGTAGGAGGTTTTCTCGATGATTTATATGAGCACTGAGCCCGTAGGATTCGGCTTGGAGAAGGAATTCGTGGTCCTAATCATTCCATTCTTCGGGCTTCGATAGCAGTGCGCTAAGGTTCTTCGTGTTGATATTGTCGGCCATTTTGCTCTTAAATTGAGGCACTGAGACTCTTAATTGTCAGATTATCACCCTTTTAGGTATGTGGGACGTGTAATTATGGTCCAATTGATGGGGTGGTAACTGTGTGTATTGTGATGATGTCTTGTCTTGGTTCCTTGGTGGGACCCCACCCGTAAGGGGGCTGGTTTTGTCATGATTCAACCATTGATGCCTCAGGCAACTAACCCAAAGCACCCGTCACATCTGACACTTTCTTATATAAATTTTGAGCGATGTTAAAATTTGGATCCCGATTGAGCCTAGTTTGAAGAAGTTGACAGGGTGTGCACAGATGTCAGATTATCACCCTTTTAGGTATGTGGGACGTGTAATTATGGTCCAATTGATGGGGTGGTAACTGTGTGTATTGTGATGATGTCTTGTCTTGGTTCCTTGGTGGGACCCCACCCGTAAGGGGCTGGTTTTGTCATGATTCAACCATTGATGCCTCAGGCACCTAACCCAAAGCACCCGTCACATCTGACAACAGACGTTTTTTGTTAGCATTTTAAATCGCTCGCTATGTGTCATCGCTCGCTTAGTGTCCAACCACGTTATATATATTTGAAATTCCGAGAGATATATGCGAGGGCTCATACTGGTAGAGTGTAAGACTAGTAATCTTAAGGTCGCGGGTTCGAGCCCCGCTAAGTCCACCTTTTCCCCCCTTTTTTTTGCCCTGCCGTCAGCTAATTCTTCAAGCAGATTCGTGAGCCGCTTTAGCGGCTCTCGGGAATTCCTGTCTCTCAGGCCCTCTGGGAGCCATTACCCCTTTAGGGAAGGCGTCGCGCTGTTAAGCGCGCCCAGTGGGTCTGAGTGCCTGAGGTAAACCGGTTCTCCCACCAAGCCGCTGTGTGACTTTATTTCCGGGGGGCCTTCTCCACAATCCCGGCCCAATCAGTTTCCAGAGCAACGGCCATCCTCGTAAGCAGATGGGCACGGTAAGCTAGAACAACACTAAAATGCGACCAAACCGTCTCTCAGCAATGCACTCCACAGGCTACTATTCTCTTGATCAATCAATGCATTCCTAACATACTCACAACGTTCGGCACCTGCTACCCTAATAATGGAAGGAAACAGGGTGGCAGAGCTTGAGCGACGCTTGCGAGAGGCGGAGCAACGCGCCGAGGAAGCAGAGCGAGAGAGGCAGGAAGAGCGCCAACGCGCCGAGGAAGCAGAGCGAGAGAGGCAGGAAGAGCGCCAACGCGCCGAGGAAGCAGAGCGAGAGAGGCAGGAAGAGCGCCAACGAGCCGAGAAAGAACAACAACGAGCCGAGAAAGCAGAGCGAGAGAGAGAAGTGGAGCGAGAACGAGCCGAGCTATCCGAGAAACAGACACGGCCAACCACCCTTGACGAGTACATTACCGCTTGCCATACATCAGTATTCTCCCGATTTTCTGTCGAAACGGATCCGAAATTCACATCCAAGGGCCCTATAACGAATCCCCGAAACAAGTGGTGCCCTACCAAAATCCAGCCATGGTCCGATTTCCTCCACAACCAAAGGATCATATTCGGTACGCTCAACAGTACCTTCCCTTCCGAAACACGTGTCTTCGAGAATAGGAACTTTCTAGAGGGGCTAGGAGAGAGGATTTCGAGACGCAAGATTGCCGACGAGAAGACGCTGGAATATTTCCTCCATAATAGCGTGGAAGACCCGGTTCGGAATATTATCGAGCAGCTGAAAAATGTCCCAGAGGCATCCAGCGCCTTCGACATCGGCAACGGCATCATCTTCGAAAACCATCCTCATGCGATTAGTGACGTTGCCGAGGAAGTGGTGGATAGAGAAACGCCATCAACGCCGCCACAAACGCCCAACCAGCGACACGACCCCCATCAGCTACGCGCCGATCAAATCTGCATCTACCGATCCGACAATACACAATCATCTAGACGCACCATGCTCTACATCTCCGAATACAAACCGCCTCACAAGTTGACGGCTTCTCATCTACGTCTCGGTCTCCGTCCCATGGATATTTACAAGGAGGTTGTCAACCGGAACACAATCCCAACTTCGGTCGATCCAGCTGCTCGATTTCAATACTTCGCAGAAAGGTTGACAGCGTCTGCCATCACACAAACGTATCACTACATGATCGAGGGCGGTCTTGAGTACAGCCTTCTGACTACAGGTGAGACGATTGTATTTCTCACGATCGATTGGGATGATCCTGGCACGCTCTACTACCACCTGGCCGAGCCTGGCCCCGAGGCGGCGGCGCACTCAGATCAGTTGCATCTCTGCACGGCCGTAGGTCAATACTTGGCTTTCACCCTCCTGGTCCTAGAAACACGGGGTGAGCATGGGCAGGAGGAACGACGGAGAGCAACACAGACTCTACATACTTGGGCGGAAGACTTTGAAACGACAGTGCGGTCCGTACCCGACAGTGAACGAACTGCGTCATCGGATGCTTCGTTTATTCCTGAGCCTACAACGTATCAAAACGTCGACCGGTCACCCATCGTCAAACGCCTAAGGAGGCGCTTCTTCATTCAATACCAGTGTAGTGACAGCTTGTCCAAGGTAGACAATCACCCAGAGTCGTCAGATGATGATGAATCGTCTTCAAAGCCACCAGAAACGCCGACCCCAAGTGCAGGGAATGCTGGACCTCGAAGGAGCCAGCGGATCCTCGCGCGACGGCCGCGAGGAGGCGGAAGCCAAAGGGGAGGCAAAGGGGCGGATGATGCTGAAGTCGGGCCCGAGGCAGAAACCGGTGCGATCTCTCAACGAGACAGTCCCTACTGCACGCAAAAATGTCTGCTTGGCCTGGTCAAGGGACAAAAGCTGGACCCAACATGCCCAAATGTGGGTCGTCACCGAAGGCATGGTGATTACCATCCTGTGGATCACACGCAGTGGCTCAGTATGCTTCATCAGCAGCTCAAACAATCACTTGATGACGGCATCACGCCGCTGGGGCATGGTGGCGCACGCGGGGTCCTGTTCAAAGTGACGTTGCTTGCATACGGCTACACTTTCGTCAGTAAAGGCACGGTGCGGGCCTTCATCCCCGATCTTGAGCACGAGGCGGACGTGTACAAACGTCTTCTCCCAGCCCAAGGTAGAAACGTGCCAGTATTTCTAGGGGCTATCGATCTTCGTCAGATGCAGAAAATCTACTACTACGATCACCGAGTGTATGTGGTATACATGACATTACTATCATGGGGAGGATGCAGCATCTCGGAAGCAAAGGCGGCAGGATTCCCGAATGAGAAGCTACGCGCACTGGCCATTCAGTCACTGCAAGCTATTCATCGACAACGCGTTCGCCACACAGATGTGCGGGATGCGAACATGCTGTTCAACGAGGGGACTGGTGTCATGATAATTGACTTTGAGCGGGCCGAGATGCTCGATCTGCAGCGCCAACCACTAGCTCTGATCATACCAAACAAACGGGCATGGCCGGGGAAGGGTAGAAACGGGAAACAGGTGAGAAAAATTACCATTGGTGGGCACGGGTTTTGCAATGAAGTTGGGGAGCTAGAAGCAATATTTGCTCAGAAACACACAGCTAGCAAGCGTTCTAGAGAGGTTCAGAGAATCTCACGCTGGACGTAATTCCACCTAGCTAGTTAGGACGATCAGAGGCATATAGGGCTGAAGCGTAATTGATTTTACTGCCAATCACATGCACTTGCTTACAGGATTCATTGACTTAAATGGCCGTGGTTATTGGGGAGAACTAGTTCAAGTCTTGCTATATTTCTCCACGGCAACCCCGCACTAGGGACGTCCATATCAGCCAACAGGGATTGGCCAATTAGAGCGCGTGTTCCCCAGTTTCTCCGCCTTAAGGCTGTGTTCCTGATTGGTGGAATAGCGAGGTAAAGCCGACATATTTCGGTCTCCCAAGCATTCAACGAAATGCGAAGGGCAAAGATGTCTAATTAGAACGCAGCTGGCAAGGACCAGGATTGAGTACTCTGTGTCGCTTGCCCCAGTGTACCCGCCAGAGCTTGCACCCACCTCACCGAGCTTTTGTCACTCAATACTGGGAAGGGTAGATGTGATAGTAAGGAGCAACGTAATGATATAAATAAATGTCATCCACCCTTTGGATCCTTTGTACATAACAGTGAAACAGAATACGCAAGATAGGCAGGCAACAAACGGCCCCTAACCGTACTATCTCCCCCCCCCCAACTTATCTCTCTTGCTCAAACGATTCTTTTCACCCTCTTTCTTTCCAAGCTGCACCCTGGTTCAAGCGCAAAGCGGCAAGGACGGGCCGGAAGCAATCGATTGGCCGTCGATGTGTGTCGAAGTTGGGTTGCCAGGGGAGAGGGAGACCGAGGCTCAATTGTCGACTTGGAGTCAGCCCTATCTCCGAGTCTCCGTCTGTTGGACGAGGCAGAGCAGACTTGCAAACAAATAAATCAGATCCAAATCTATTCAAATCAAATCAAATTGCCCCTGCGCTGACTCAAATCAAATCAAATCGGAGAGCCCAGATTTATTTGGATATCTGATTATTTGGATATGCCCCACATCTGTAGCCAGGACCAATCAACGTTGAGAGCCTGCTAGGCCAAGAGTGCCCGCTAATGCGCAATTGCTTTTTGCAGGCCGTGTCACCAAACTTTCTTTTTGTATTTTACGTGACGCGTTTGATTGTGAAATATATCTTGGGCGCGCTTGCCATATTGTGGAGGTAATATTTGTAGCCGATAGCAAAACGGGGACAGCTCTGGCCTTCTCTGAAATGGCGCAACCCGCAAGAGGGGAAGCGCCGTCAGTCGCCCTTTCTAGGGCATCCGCCAGTTTTAGCGTTCCCGAGAGCTCCCCTGACCTTGACTCAGTAGAGCCCGGCGTGGACGCGACCGGCGATACATCGCCTTCGATCGACTACATTGGATATGAAGGCATCGATTGGAATCGCCTCGCAGGGTTCTCTATACGCAAGTATAGAAAAAGAGCGCGGACGGGATGGGTATGGGAACATGGGTTCGATATCGAGAAAAACGATTCCGGTCATCGATTCTGGCTTTGCAAAGCCTGCCATCGGAAGAAGGCTACAATTACCCACATGTACGATGCTGCATCCACAAGTCAAGCAAACAGTCATATGGAAGAAATCCACCACATCAACAGAGGCGGACCAATGCTACCACAGAGGAAGAAGCAGCGCACTCTTTTCGACATGGTTGATCTAGACTCCCACCGACCCAAGGATCAGGCTTTGATGAACGCCTTCATCTCATCCTTTGAACCGCTTCGCTTTCAGCATCTCCTTATACGCTGGGTGGCATGCGACAACATCCCATTTCACAAGCTGGAGAGTCCGTACTTTCGCGACCTTATGGCTTACGCGAACAGCGCCATCGCGGATTCGGGCAGTATCCCAACCCATAGCACAATCCGCGACTGGATTGTGCGGTCCTTCAATCGTCACAAAGGCGTCGTGACGGAATTGCTTCGTCGGTCGCTCAGCCGCATTAACGTCTCCTTTGATGCGTGGTCCTCTCGAAAATTCACATCTCTACTCGGCCTTACCGTACACTTTCTTGATGACGAAGGGAAGTTCCGTACGTTTCTCCTCGGTTTGCCACGGATTGAAGGTCGTCACTGTGGAGAAAACTTTGCCGACCGTGTCAGCGAGATAATCCACGAGTATGGGTTCGAGGATGGCGTCGGATATTTTGTCACAGACAATGCGGAGAGCAATGACACGTGCCTTGAAGACTTGGGCATTGAGTTGGGGTTCAAAAAGCAGCATCGTCGGCTCCGTTGCTGTGGCCACATCATCAACCTCGTCGCCCGATCCATTCTTTTCGGTACGGACGCCGACGCGTTCGAAGAGGGTTGCCAGGCCGACAAAGAGATCCAAGACGAGGTTAAACTTTGGAGATCAAAGGGCGTCCTACGTACCATCGAAATAAACGACAAGGTCCTGGGCCAGAAGGAAGTCCGTTCTGAGAACACTCCAGAACTAGGGATCAATTTCCACAATACCAGCCCTGACACTATATTCGCATACATACTCGGCCTAGACCCTAACAACGGTAACCAAGTCTTCTACCAAACCAACTTGGGTTCTGTTTACTACCCTAAATACCTTTCAGCATCTAATGGGAGCCTCTCCGGGATAGACTCGAAAGCGAATAACTTGATAATCACCATCCCACCTAATACCAATACGCCCGTCACTCTGAAGTCGTATTTTAACTCGGGCCGCATCTACTTTGCCACTCAAGAAATTCAATTTTTTATAGATAGCTCGAATCGCCTAGTGGAGCCATCTCCGGTTTCGGACTCAGACCCTAACTATGGGGTAAAATGGGGTATTACTGAACTCACGTGGTCAAGCAGTGGACTTATTACAGATTTATCGTATGTTGATCAAGTTGGCCTACCGATAGGTCTATCGGTCCAGACAGAGGATGGAATGGAGCTGAAAAGCCCTGGGCCAGGGCTCCTAATAGTGCGGACCATTAAGAGCACTATTAGTGCACACTGTAGTCCAGACTAATAGTCCATGCACTATTGGTTCAGTGTGACGTCTCTCGGACTACACCGATGGTTGAGTGCAGGCCTCTCGGACCACACTGGTAGTCCAGTGTAACTCAACCAGACTGGCCAGTAGTTCAGTGCGAGGGACGCAGACTAACAGTCTCACTATTAGTGCGCCCAAGACTCAACGTGCGTCAAGCAGCGTCTTCCCGAGTTTGGAGGCCGCTGCAGAGAACCCAGTCAAGAACTCCGTCACCCAACGCGTCGGACGCGTCGACCGCGCGTGGCGAAATTTTCAGGATGGTGCTAAGACATGTTAGCAGGTACAACTGTTACACTGTGTTGATATATTGTACCTTAGGTATCACGTAACTGAAACCATCTTCTTAACAAGAGCCCAGAATTGCCTGCATGTACATGTTCAGCAGCAACTTGATTTTATAGCTTTGGAATGGGCTATCTGGCTGATTTCCGAGAAGAATTTACAGCCTGAGAGACGATGAAGGGCATGCTATCTGGGTTGCGAATCCCAAGTCGTGGAGTTAAGAGATACAAACCCTGCCATTACAGATGAGCGAGGTGCCAGGTAGCCTCTATCCGGCACCTCTAGGGTAGGCTGGCTCGCATATCCTATTGAGTGAAATGGTTGAGATGCCGAGACTCACGCTGGTCGCTCCCATGAAAATCACATTCATACCAGCCAGATCATAGTTACGGAGTTGCTGAGAGCCCCAGTCTGGTATCAATTCCAGTCTACTCCAACAATTCCGCTCCGCCAAACTCCTATGATCACCACTCTTATTGTCTACGTGCCGTCTCTACTGAATCATGTCTTCCATCGTGGACCTCTCCGAGGCAGCTAGTGCTATTGGCAGCACCAACCATCTGGATGATTCTGACCTTATTAGTGATGCAGCGGCCACCACGTCGCTTGCATCATCGTCTTCGCCACCTTTTAGCGTCTCCCGACAAAAAAAGTCTCCTATTTGGCAGTATTGTCGAAGAGAAGAAGGCAAGAGTATCCCGGCAGCTTAGGTCGATTCCAACGGAACGAAATGGTGGCATTGCCAGCCCCGCTTCGACAAGAAAAGAGCGAAGAAATACAATTACTCTGGAGGGTCGACCGCCATCGTCAATCATCTGCGGAAGGGGCACAATATCACGATTTCTGGAAGGCAAGAAACCAGGCGGGAAGTGACTCAAAGTCGCCTTGGAGACATTACTGCCTTCCTGGCCAATGAAACCCTACCCCCCGCCAAGAAACGCAAGGTGACGGCAGAGGAAGATGCCCTAGACCAAGCCATGTTGAGCAGCTGGCCTTTCGCGATTTTATCCGGTATATTCGTCCCGCTGCTGATGATCTCCTCCCGATGACTGGCGATACGGTCAAAAATGACTTACAATGGGCCTACGACAACAAAAAGGAGTTTGTAAGGCGAGCTCTACAGAATGCCCTTTCTTCAATCCACATTGTTCCCGACAACTGGACATCGCCAAATTGTTTGGGCGTAATCGGATTCACAGTTCAATTCGTTACCGAAGACCATGGCCTGCAGTCCCTGGTGGTGGGGATCAAAGAACTGGAAGGACAGCACAGCGGCGAGAACATGGCAGAAGCCATCATGGAGTTCATACGAGAATATGGAATCGCATCGAAAGTTGGATACTTCATGATGGATAATGCTACTAATATGAACACCATGATCGACAAATGGCATTGGGAAGCTTGGAGGCAGGTACGGGGGTGGGCCACAAGCCATCTTTTATGTTTGGACTATTAGTGTAGACCATAGTTTGTACTGTGGTCTAGTGTGACGGTGACGGACGGACCAATAGTTTAGTTTGGGCATTTCAGGCAGACTGGTAGTTTAGTGTGGCCAAGTTAGACGGACCGGTAGTTTAGTGTGGCCAATTCAAACGGACTAAATGAGCAGTTTGAGGCTTTCACACGCACTGGTTACACTATTAGGAGCCCTGCCCTGGGCTACAATCGGACGCGGTCGAAACTATCTGCAACCAGCTAAAGGATATAGACCCGGCTTGGGGTTCCATGTGTGTATATGATGAGTCTGGAAATGCCTTGCGTGCATTAGCACCGCAAATCTGGCTTGCTCACAACCCCTGCAGCAACCTGCGAGGATACTACGACCCATATATCCAAAAGGTGTGGGACAAGTACTCGGAGGCTAATCTAACAGTCGATACCCAGATCCATGATGACGGCCCGATGGTTTTGGCCTTCTGGCTGTTTGGCCTTCTGGCCCTCTAGCCCTAATTTTTGGAGTAGCTGAATTCTGGCATATTTCCAGGGAAGGCGTAGTCCTAGGCTATGTAATTTTTCTAAGCCGTAAGTAGACAATGGTAAACAGTGCAAACGAAGAGAAGTTTGGTAAGGGGGGGAATTTCTTTGAGGCTTTCAAAGGTACCATCACACCTTGTTAGGGTTAGAAGAGAGTGTAAAGAACAAATTCTTGCTTGCCCTTTTGCTTTTATGTATCGACCGCGGGTTCAAAATCGCCTGTCCATTGAGCGCACTTTTGTCAACGGCCAGGTTGAGAGCCACACGCAGCTCCCACCACAATGTGCAGTCACTCCCACCAAGTGAACGGGTTCCAACGACCTCCAAGGACGTCGACGGCTGTCGGATTGAGGGCTGTCGCGGATACCCCAGGGGATTGCTGGCGGGGGTGTGGATGACTGCCGTTGGTGCCGACACTGTTGCTGACCCGGTGGCCTATAGGACGGAGGGCACCGTTGTCGATTTTGGTTGTGTCTGATGAGATCGGTGCGATCGAGTTGGGTTTTGGAGCGTCAAGCGCGCTTCAGTAGGCCATTCTTAATTTATTCTGCTCTCGGGCTTCGAAGCAGTCAAACCTCCCGGCCTGAAGTCTAAGGTTCTCTACCGTGATGCCATAAGCAATTTTTAGCCTATGGCAGCAGCTTGTGTTCGTCCAAAACGCTAGTAAGTTTCCATAGAACCATCTCAGCCCGTCCGTACCATCTGCGTATAGAGGCGTAACATTTATTGACGCGTATCGCCATGTGTGGTACTGCAGCTGATTCCCTATTCGCTCTGCGCTGGTGTTTTCGCTTGTGTCTTCGTGTATCACTATTTCCGTTTTCGAGATTTGGGGGCTCGGGGTCATTGTAAGGAGTTGAATGAGGGGTGGTGTAGCGGGTTTTGTTGGTAATTATGCGAGCATTGTTTGTTGGGTTGTTCTCTCTTCTCATGCTGCTGATGTATTCGGGCCGCTACGGGGGGACAGTGCTTTTTCTGCGAAGTAGTCAACGGGGAGGTGAGATGGAGCACTAGACGAAGCTTGACCGGTACCGGTAGAGGAGGGACTGGCCGAAAGGATGTTCTAGGGATCCAGAAAGTTAAAGGTGAGAATAGTTATTAGTTCAAGCAAAATGCAAGGGCAATAGAGGACACGCGCGAGCAGACTGCCGTCTACACCATGATCCCGCCCGAGCACGTCGCCTCGCTCACGGTCCAGCCATGCCGTGTCCCCGAGGTGTCCTCCTCGTCCCTCTCGGGCCTTCCAGCGCTGTGTCTGCACCTCTCCATGAGCGAGCCCACCACCATCGTGGGCCCGGCGGCGGCGCCTTACTTTTCGCCCAAGCCCAAGACTGCAGCCGACTCGCGGCTGTTGACTTCCTTGGATCTGCTCGCGCGGCTGCACTCACTCGTCCTGTACATCAAGGAGGACGCCTTTCCAGACTCGGCCCCACAGGTACTGAGTAACATCAGCACCTTCAAGTCCAGCCCGAAACATGCCGACCTCAAGTGCCTCTACGAGGGGCGTGGAGGAAGGCCAGTCTGTTGGCCGGCACTCGAAATGCACATCCGGGCCCCGACCTCAACCACCGACAGCCCGCCTGCGTACAACGACGCCGAGGTCGAGATGCAGCTGGGACCCCATTTGAGCAAGCGACAGCGACGAGGAGAACGACTAGATTCAAAGAACAACGCAGAGGCAGGTGGTAGCAGTAGCAGCATTGTCGATCGCCTCCTTGACAGAGTTGGCCGGATAGAAGCCCGACTTACACACATGGAGACTGAACTCCGGGAGGCAAAGGCGCTGGCCGCGGAGCACACAGAGTCGCTCCAGGAGCTTCGGGACGCCCACGACAAGGCATCTGATGAGCTCGACGACCTGTCGGCTCACATGGATGATTACGTTGTCGTAAAGATGGACGACCACATGGACTTTGTCAAAATTGATCTTCAAGACTTTGTAGAAGATAGACTTGCCGATGTCGAGGACAGAGTTATGGACCGAGTCAGGTCTGCGACCATTTCTCTGAGTATCAATGAATAAATGAACACCCAGGAAAACTCGCATTATCCAAGGCGTCTAGTTAATTATAACTTTTATTTGGTATAACGTGGTTGGACAATCAGCCGGACAGGCCACATGCCTGGACAGCTTTACCACAATCACAAGGGCTGGAAGTACTTAGAACCGAGCCATGATCTTTGCCACCACCAGGTACAAGTTTATTCAGCTAGATTCCCTTCACCGCCTACCCAGTGCGCCATAGCCCATCTCTTTTATCAACACCAGACTCGTCAATAAAGATCAGCTGACCAGCACAATATTCTTCCATCTTAACGATTCATTAGAAATTCGGGATGGAGGGATAGTATCCAGATATAGCGGGCCGCTCAGAAGCACTAGGGTAGTACCTCTAATTAACTATAAGAAGAATAAGAAGGTCTTATTCATGCTCATCTCCTAGAAAGTAACCTATATCTTTGGAATTTTTATATACAACCTGGAAACTGCAAATGGGTAACGGACATTAAGTTCATCAGTAGGGATGGGTGGTGTGGACCGCCATTCTTATAATCGTAAGGCCAAGATGCACCTTGCGAGTTCGTATACGGAAGGTGGCCTCCCTGACGACTAGGTTATCGAAACATGCCCAAATCGATGGACAAGTGATTCGATTGCCATGGAATGGATTGAGGAATTTGAAAAACATACTACACTGCGTACAAAGGGCGTCTATCGGCTATTGATTCTCGACAGGCATGGAGGCCACCATTCTACAGATTCTGAGCGATATTACCAGTCTAAGAACCCTGAATATGGGACATGCAGGAAATATACGATATCAAGCTTAATGCATAGTTCCAACGCCAACAGACCTGGAAGGCGCACTCACTCTGTCTCATAGACATGTTCGCCAAGTGTGCATTCAGAAGTACAGGTCTTCCGCCTTCTGCCGCCTGCGTCCCCGGCCATCGAGCTCACCAGCAAACAGCTCCTTTCCAGCGTTGAGATTGCCGCCAAGCTTTTCCGGGAACAGCTCCTTCTTGTTCGCGCTGCCCTTGATCGAGATTCCCTGCTGTGCGGCCAGACCCTTGATTGAGATGCCGTTACTGGGGTCCGTTACGCGATCTGCAAAGTTGATGGTTACCATCTTGATTCTTTGGCTTGGTGCCTGAGAGCGAAACGCAGAGAAAGAAGAGGGAAACTCAGCACTGCCGTCGTAGGAAAGTCGTAGCATATCGGCGAGTACATCTGCGGGTACTTGGTCCATTTGTGCCTTGCTCCCATTTGATACCTTGTTGGGGAACAACTCTCTGATGCTGTGGGTAGGTCTGCTGGAGATGCGCTCCTTGAGCGACCGCGCCGTGACGCGATTGCGCTGTACCTCCCTATCCTTTGCGAGATCATCCATCATCGCGTCCCGCTCATCGCGCGCCGGAGACCGAGATCGATCGCGAGAGGATGCTTCCCGCTCTGAACGAAGTGCGTCCCGGGGCTTCTTGTTGGGAAAGAGCTCTTTGCCGGCGTTGAGGGGTCTGTACCGGTCCGAGTCTGCTGGGTCTGACGGTGATCGTGAATCACGTCGTCGGCGTCCCCTCGGTGTTTCATGTCGAGCGCGCGCTCCCGTATCGTCATCGTAGAGACTGACATCGAACGGCTCAGGCTCGTCCTCGTTGCGGTCGTCGTACCTGCCTCTCCCACTTCGTCGGTATCCTCCCCTATCCTCCCGGTCACGGTATCTCCTGTCTCGGCCCTCGCGTCGGCGCCTGCCTTCCTCTGTCTCCGGGTCCCATTCTGGGTTCAAGAGGTAGAACCTGCTTCTTTGTGCCGCGCCCTTGACTTTCCTGTCGGATTCCAGGGTGAAACGCACTTGCAGAGCGACCTCTGGCTTCTCGGGAATTGGCTTGACGGGCAGAACCTCGAGGGGCGAGAGTTGAGTCACATCCAAGATCTCAACGGCTGCGAGGAGTTTGAGGGCGTCCTGGGCGGCGGATTCGGAGTTGAAGACAAGGTTGGCAGAGGAGTCGTCCACCCACTCGATGCGGTCGGCGCCCTTACCTCCGACATTTGCGGAGACATACTGCTTGAGTTGGGTTTCGTCTAGCACCTCGAGGCCCCGAATATGGACTTTATTTGGTTGGATGGTTGCCGAAATGTCGCCCGTTGGCTCGTTGTTGACGGGTTCCTCCACCTCGCCATCCTCCTGGAATATATGTGATGAGTCTTTGGCCAGCTTACTCCGTTTCCTTCTCACGTCTGACGAACCTGTTGATCGTCGCCGACTAATATGTCCGCAACCTCGTGCCCCTCCGTTGGCACGTCGACTGCGTCGCCCATCTCGATGTCAAAGTCATCCATGTTTGCAGCGGGAGCCTTGCAGGCGACTGGTTCTGGATACGATCTGAGGAGTGTTCGGGCGAGGACAGAAGAAGCGAAGTAGTTTTGCGAAGGAAGCCGTCGCCTGATTGGAAAACTCGGGGTGTATGGATGTGTATGTTTTGAAGAATTCGGTGTTTGCTGGCAAGATTGCCGTAGCTGAGCGTGGAGCGGAAGTAGAAGCCAGGCTGAGGTAGAATGGTCGTTGTTGTATTACACTAAGAAAGGGTAGCCGTTGGCGACTATTGATGTGTGCCACTTTTGCTGATCCAAAGTTCAATGTAACTACGACATTATACTTGGAAGATTGCAATCCGCAGTGCTGCACAGAAAATACCGTACTAAGCGTCCAAGGGTTATAAGAAAGGACCTTGCAACTTGAATTAATGCATAGCACTAATGATGAACTTAAAAGGTAAAAACGATCTGAAAGTGTCTGAGGTGTGACCTTGTGATTATACATCAAGCACACCGAATTGGCATCTATGCGGGAGATTTTGGGCTGCGAGGTAATTACAAAATTCGATATCTATCGGGGCGCTGGTGGGGTGATGGAAAGAAAGGAGAGGAAAGGAAAGGGGGAAATTCTTCGCGCAGAGTTCGCCGTCTTAAGTACTTGTGGTGAATCGCCTCAGGTTAGGATGCGTCGGAGCCAAGGTCATGACTCTAGGGCTGGTGTAAACGTCATGAATATATAGAACGGGCGGCCTCCAACGTTGCCTAAGCAAGGCAACAGTCGAATGCCTAATTGAAACCGCAAATTCTTATAGATACATACTATTGCTAGTCGTAGTCTTGTGTGGATAGATCGACTATGTAAAGTTACGTCTATTGGACAGAGTGGTCCAGAGATTGGAAGAGAAACAACAAACCGAATCAGCAGAAATCCGACTGCCGATGAGCTTAATCTTACGACTCGCTTTCCCAATCCCCAAGAATCCGAGATCAATAGGAGATGTGACACATGTCCCTGCGGCGCACAAAACAAGTCGATTTGATGCCTTGGAGAACCTCAATATGTGTATCTGACCTGCACGTGCGGCTGCAGATGCGGTGTCACGATCAACGACGACATCGAGTTGAATCGACCGCTATATTGTCTGTCTCTGTTTTTGTTACGGACCGGCCGGGCTTGCGTTGTCGTTGCTGTTTGCCATGTACCCAATTGAGCCAGCCCCTCTAGCCAGATCACCTTGACCGTTGAGTAGTAGGACTTTGCTTCTGCCTAGTAGCCATAATTACAAAGGAGCCATGAGATGTTGGCAATACAGGAGGCCTCAGAGTATCAGGCTTCCGCCAAATTTGGGTGACTGTGAGTACTTAAAGGGACTGGTCTGGAGTCGTCGCGATGAGTATAGTTTCTCCCTCTGCTTGACAGATTGCCTCGACTGTTCCCGTTAATCATCGCCAACACGAAGCTGAGTCCAATCCCTCTCTCCTCTCAGCGGCGGGATCTGCAATGTTCTCGAAGCATATGGTCCGACTCCGCTTCGGGATCATCTTGCTCGCCTTGCTCTCGCTAGCCTCTGCCAGTCTCGACCTCTTTGCAATCATTTTCCGAGATCGTTTCTGGGGCAACAATACCACAGTCCCTAATAAAAACCAGGCCAAAGATTTCCTGGCGCTTCAGAGATCTATGGTTTACATCGCATTTAACTCGGCCATCGTCAGCATGCTGTTTGCGGTGTTCAGTCTTGTGACTGCAACCAAACTAACATGGCTGGGGAAATATTCGGTCTCTCAAATAATCCGAGGCATCATGTTGGTTTCCATCGGAGGATACGTTGCCGAGCGTGTGCGCGGCTGCGAGGCCGAATTTGGGAAGCTCAGTGCAGATGGTAACGTTCCTTATTACAGTGTGATATACTACAGATATGTTGCTCAGGCGGCTTATGGGTTTGTTTTGATCATTCTAAGCCTTGCCTTTGCGGCCATCCATCCACTGTGCGAAGACACCAGGGCTAGCCGGCTGCGGAATAGTGGAAGCAACGCTCGAGGTAGAGACTTTGTGTGAATGGACCATAGAGCAGTACTCGCTCGCTCCTTTTCATTCGACTTAGTTGCTGATTCAGATGACGGTCATGAGTGAGGTTTACTATGATTTCGGGTGATTTAGCTTGGCCAAGGTTTGTCAACATCTCCTCCGCAACAGCGGGGTAGCCTTTTTGTATATTGTAGCTGAAAGGCCTGCCTGGAAGAAGGATGTGGAAGTGATCCCCAGGAGTAAGGTTTACGGGGCGATCGGGTTTGAGTAGCAGACGTATGACCCTAGTATGTTCCAATTTATTGTGTATAATGCTGCGCGCACTTAGAAACATCGTGACGATACGGTATAACAGCGTGATAAGCCAGAAAAGACTGGCGATTATGGCTATAATATTGTTATATGTGAGTTCCTGTCGCCAAAACATGCCATAGCAGACTGCTCAGGCAACTAAGAGCAAGCGTGTAATGGATTATAGGCAAATGCTGTGGAGAAACTGTCCAGAAGAGCCAAATAGTGGTGATTGTCATTAAGAGTAGGCAACCCGCTGACTGGCATAAGCCGATTAGCATACCATTGATGATCAAATCAGTAAGCGACTTACAATGTACCTAGATATAACTTGGTAAAGGGCCCTATTGTCACCTTGGAGAGTAGCCACGAGATGAACAATTGCGTGCCCCGTTGCTATACGCCCATTCCACCGGTGTATCAAATTGCTCGTTGAAAGAGGCAGTTCAAGAAAGTCTGTAATAAGGTTCCGTCCACCACCAAGGGACACAGGAAGCATGTTAAATAGAGCAAGTAAACCAGACTTTCCCCGAAGGGTGTCCTGAGAAAGGAGATACGGAACGATGTTGCAAATGAAAAATAGTATAATAAGTACTGCCTCGGCCCGAGAAACCTCTGTCCAGGTCGATGAAGTAAAGAGAACTGGAGTCCGAAGATATCGTGTATATAAGAAGGTAATGTAATCGTACGCAAGTCGATGCGCAGTTATGTGGCAACGATAGAGATAAATAATAAATATAAGACCTCCACTAGTTAACCAGGATTGTTCAACTTTGGGCAGGACTTAGAGTCACATGAATCTACTTAGTAAAGTACCAGTTTTCCAGAAATGTCTGCCACGGAAGCGTGCTCAAAAACAAAAGTACCGACGACCATCGACTTTTCAAGTACTCCAAGGTTCAAGGGAGTACATAAGCCCTGACCAATCGTATTTGCCTGTAGCCACAGTGCGACTAAGTCGCTCGGTTACGTTCACTAAGGCGCGCAACTACAACTGCCGGGCACCATCAATCATTTGGTTATACAAGTCAGTCAACCATGATGGTCAATGTATACGGTGCGTATGCTAACCCAAGTAGCACTGGGTTGACCAGGCTTAGAAACTCAAAGAATGTTACAGAACAGGATACCACTTATGCTCTTAACTGTACAATAGGCGGTCCTACAAATTTATTGTACATTACACACAGTGTCATTCTCTTCACTTGTGACAACTTTAGCTCAACACGAACAGCCCAGAATGCATTGGATTTGCCTAGTAAAATACGTCAGTAGTATGTGTGGAATACAATGCTTGTCAGAAGTCCCTATCATTTCCCGCAACAGACTTCTCTAGGATTTTTCAAGGATATGTATTTACTATACTACAGTACAGTATGTACAAGGGCAGAGAAGGAGACGATATTCACACAGAAAAAAAATGGATGCTTCACATATAAACATCACTGCATTAACTAACATACTACGCTGAGACAATGCCAAGCAGTCTTCGGACTGTAGAGAAGTACCCTTTACAGTCATGAATGAACCATACTCATACAGTATACAAAGCGTCGGATGAGGGGAAATCGTTGTACGGTACTATGGCTAAAATGTTACAGTACTTACGTACGTACTGTACGTGTCTCAAAGAACACAT